>JANRMR010056215.1:0-14309 GCA_025434825.1 Bergia sp. 'catenularis' | reverse complement strand
TCATCATCATCATCATCATCATCATCATCATCATCATCATCATCATCATCATCACTACGATCATTTGTGGTAGCATTATCATTGTCAGAATTTTGAATTTGTTTCTTTCTTGAAAAGGAAGCCAGAGAAGATTAACGAGTAGACATCGTTGTTTTTGTCATCATCATCATCATCATCATCATCATCATCATCATCATCATCTACGGTAGCGTTATCACTGTCAGAATTTTGAATTTGTTTCTTTCTTGAAAGAGAAGGAATCGTTGTTTTTTCATCGTCATCATCATTTGTTGATAACATTATCATCATTGCTTTTGTTAACGGTACCGTTTATCCTCCAACAGTTCCAGCATCCTCCTCCTGGGTTCCGATTCGGAACGGTTCGCGGCACCTACACTGAAGACTTCTTCAGAAACAGTCAAAACATGTTCTTCCAAAGCTTGTGGTACAACATGCGACCCAACAATGTGGACACCTTTGAACAGGGAATCCAACAACTCCATTCAGGGTATGACCCCAGTTTATTCCTACACTGTGCTAGATGTTAAGCTGTATTGCTACTCTGATATTAAACGTAAAACAAAAAGCAGTTCTAATTGTTAATTATTGCTGTTTTCAATTTGTCTCTTATTCATGTTATTACAAAACGTGACTTTTATCGACACTAACAACAATTGTAATTTGTTGCTTATATTAAAGTAGATGACCATAATCTGAAGATTTTCGGTGTAGATTTCAAAATTCTAGACGGCAAGTTCAAATACTTGAATTTAAACTTCAACCGTCTGCTGCCACCTCTCGGTGAAGAACATGAAAAGACTCTAACTTGTACTTAAATCATCTTTTGGACCCGTTGTTTCGATACTTGGAAAGAACATCGTGTTACAACTACTTTGTCTTCATGGATTTTACATCTGAGCGTTTGGAAGGAAATAGATAATGATGTTTGAATGAAAAATACCAAATCTTCAAAATGTTTCAACAAATCTTGAAGTTTTGTCTAAAACTTCGCCATAAGGCCAGATAAAAAAAATTACTTGTTTAGCGTCCCCGCCCGACCTGAGAAATGCTCCCGACCTTAATTTATTTTTTATTTTACACGTATACAAGTATACACGCGCAGTCCAAAGGCCACAGTTAGGAGGCGTGGCAGAAAGTTCACTCCCAGAAGCTGAACTATACTGTATTTTATTTGGTGGAGATCTAAGGATCTAAGTTGTATGCATGAGTGAACCAGACTTTTCAACTAATTTTTTTCTTATTGTTGTTGTTGGTTTCATAGAGAACAATGGGATCGTTGTTTCATAATCATTCAGTAGTAGGTGCAAACTGGTGCCCCACTGTCTAATTAAAAATAAGCCTCATTGCCAAAATAAAAAAAAAAATAAAAAAACCGCCCTCCCTACCTGGAAAAATTGAGATGGGTGGACGCTAAACAATTTTTTTTAAAATCTGGCCTAATGTTGAAAACTACCACAAACTTCTTCCGAGTACGGTTCTCACGACACTTCCGTTGATTGTAAGAAGTCCAAGCTTGGAGTTAACACTGGCTTGAAAGTGCTAAACTGCGCGCATGCTGTTGTTTTGGATACGGTGTTTTATCACATAAATATAGATAAAATACCAGGGTTTCCCTATTTCTAAAAAGTCATACGCTTGCAGTGAAGATATCATTGTTCTCTTCACGTGTGGAGATATCAAATTATCATGGTTACGTACTTGTCAATCAACCAGCGCTCGTAGATTTCGCGCCCTTTTTTTAATCTCCCCTGTCACTACGTTCTGTCCTCGATTAATATTGTCATGGTGGAGTTGGACGAAAATACATGTATTAAGACTACTCGTGATTATGATTTTTGTTGTTGTTTGCCCTCCTTTGGATTCTGAAAAACCTCAAGTATCGAAAGAAACTGAAAATTTAAGGTTTCTTTCTGTCAGTCAAAGCAAGAACTCGGTCAAATTATTTCTGTTCGACTTTCTGATCGATAGATTGTATTTGGAACTTTAAAAGGATTTCAACATAACTTTTGTCAATATTTAAGTGCTTCGTCCCTGGTATTTTATCTATATTAATGTAATAAGCAGAACATTACATGGACCGTTTGGTATTGTCAACACTCCGCATGTCCGTGTATTATCCTCTATATATTCTATGTTTGAAGCTACTCTGGCCTGATGACTTAGTAAGTCGAAATACAGCTCGAATCACATCAGGGGCGTAGCCAGGATTTTGCCTTGAGGGAGGGGGCAAAGTCTTTTTCAGAATTTCGGTATATATTACCTTGTGTTCAGGCTTCAACGTAGGTTTACACAGAACTGAGCAAGTTTCACTTATCAATCAAAATGTCTGCGAACAATAGGCGCCGAGGATGAAAAGGAGGGGGGAACTTGGGCCTCCCCCCATCTGGCTAAGCCCCTGCACATCGTATTAAATTACGTTTCCATTTCTGAAATATCCAGCAGGAATAGAGATTCCATTAAGTGCTACTTGAAATAAACTGCACGAGAAAATTTTTCAAATTGTGGTCTTTCAAAACTGCATTCAAAAGTACCTACTTGGTAATCAAACAGTAGTGAAAATTATGAAATTTACACGATTTACAAGCTACGTTTGATTTGAGACGTTAATTAGGTTTTGGCAAAAGTAACTCCTGTTGCATGTAACTCTTTTCTGATAGCCAATCAGAGGTTGCTTCTTTTTCTGCATTGTGATTTCAAATTTCTGCCCTGACTTCAAGCTTTTGCCCTGCGACTCATAATTAACAGCACTGTTCTTAGCTCATAAGTGTGTAGAAATTTTGTCACTGTATGATCAGTCATAAAAGAAGTAAAGAACCAAGACGCAAGTATCAAAATAACCCTTTCTTGAAAGGTAACCAAGCCTTTGTGTGGTACCGAGGTGAACGTTGACCTTGCATAGTTAGAGATGTGAAACTGATATGCATAATAATAACACTGATTTGTATGTCAAGGGTACGGAAGATTTGTATCAATGAGAAACCAACCTTCGCCTCGATGCCAGAAGACTTGGTTACTTTCCAGGAACTATGAAAGGGTCTATTATTAGTTGATATTTTCCTATTTGCTTATGCAGGGCCCTAGATGTCTTGGTATCTGACAATATTGCACTGCTTTATGCGGCTCTCAACGACCAGGAGTGCGAGTTAAAAGTTGTGGGCGAGACGTTCGGCATGTCTGGTGTTTCTGTGGCAGTGAGGAAGGAATCAATATGGTTTGCTCCAATCACAGACGTTCTCGGCAAACTCAAGCACGAGGGGTTAACGGACTATATTCAAGACCGGTGGGTCAAGAAATATCAGTGTTTCAAGTATTCCCCTCCTCAACAACTTTCTTTGACCGATATTAGTGGCGTGTTTCTGCAGCTGTGTATCATTGTTGCTTTGTGTATTTTAACTATACTTCTAAGCTGCTGCGTTAGATTTATAATTCATTGGACAAGAAGTAAGAAAACAAACGATTGCAGGGAGGTAATGATTTGACATCAAGGCAATTTCAAACTTTATACTTTTCACTCCCCAAAACGCCAAATGACTACAAACATTGCAGTTCATCTTAAACTTTGCTGTAAATAACGAAACCCTTAATCTCACAACCAATAAACCGAGTTTACATTGAAAATTTAAGAAGATAAAACTTTATAACTTAGGGCGTTCATGGCAAACTACTAACTAAAAGCATCGATTATTTTGCAGTCTATGTCCGAGTTAGACTGTAATCTAGAAAATAAATTTGTAATATAAAAACACTAAAATATGAAAGGTTTTGTTTTTACACATAACAACTAACGTTTTCAAGAAGTATACATGGTCATCTACAGTTTCAGAGAGCAAGTAAAAACGCTTAACTTGATATTCAGATATTTCATAAAAACTTGTCCAAGTGCAGTAATAAACAGTGTAACTGAGACCGACAGGAATTATGGGTTATCACGTGTTTTCTTGGTTGTCACAAATTTCAAATAAATGTTCAGCTGCTATACTGTACCGAAAACTACAAATTTGGATTAAAATGAGAGTCTGTTGTTGGATTTTCCGAAACAAGTGGCTTTTAAAACAACAAGTTATATTGATCCTGCATAGCAGGCGCTCTTTTTGCTTTTTTGTGGGTTGGGAATCGAGCATAAAAATAAGTCCCCTCTCTGCAAAGCGGACCGAAGCAAGAGTGAAGCGAGCGCCTGCTTCTTCTTCTCCTCGTCCCATTCTCCCATAACTACAACTAGTCACGTCGATTGTCCAATTCCCAGTGCACTAAAAAACAAACTGGAGTGCCTGTTATGTAGGCAAGTTGTATTCTTCTCTCAGTTTTGAGAGCCCATAATCCCTTTCTATCTTGGAAAGAATGAATGCACACACACACACACACATCTTTTGAAATAGCTGTACAGGAATATACACAATAATAACTATAGGTTTCATTAATTGGGGAACGAGAGCGCGTACTCGTGTGATTAGAAACGCTTTTCATTTTGCAATAAAATCGACCATTCCTTCGTTTATTGCAGAAGTTGAAGTAGCAATTGTAATCAGCGGGAACTGGAAACAGGAAACTGGATCATTTTAAAAGAAAATTAAGTCAGTTTCAACGATGCAGTTTAGGTAGCGGAGTTTAGGAAGGATTAGGTCCTACTCTGATTGTAAACAATTATATTGATGAGATTGAGACTAACATCACAAAACAAAGCATTTGATAGAAGTTTATTGTCCATCTTGAAGATATTAACTTTGATTTTATAAAAAAAAATAAGAAAGGATACATTTATTTCTGCTGTAGAAAATAATACTCTCGACTACAAGCTAACTTCAAGCATTTTTGCCGCGTAGTTCCCATTTTCATTTAGTGGATACTGAATGTTGGGAACACCTGACTTAAATGATTGTTTTTTCCATCCCAGAAAGCTCCCACGTGCATTAAAAAGTCACAAAACAGCCGATATTTTAAAACTTTATACGTGTTTTTTGGAACGCCTTAAAAATTCTTAATGGTCATAGCTGGTCATCAACTAAAATTATAGATCGGTTAGTAAAATTGGCAATAAAATTGGTAAAAGATGGAGTTTAAAACATTAAAATATCAAAACCGTAACTCGGAGTTTCACGCACAAGGACGATCTACCAATTTTAATGCCTGCTCAAGGCCCCAGCGTATAGAGCAATCTCTTACTAAGTACATTCAAGTTTTATGTTCAAGTAGATCGGTTAGTAGAAAACTCGTGTGTTCTATATATACTGGTATAGTGCAGCTTGTCTCAAATTTATTTGTGGTCATATACGAAATGACGGCTGAAAATGACAGGCAGCAAAACTCGCGTCCTCCGGGATGGTGCCATACGCCATGACAAGCTACAGCATGTGATTTGTCTAACTTTACCACGTGACAAACCAGGTGATCGGACATTTATCACGTGCTTGGGGATACCCAATCAGCGCGCGCTTTCAGGTCTGCCCAAAAGGCACCATCCCGGAACGTACTGCAAGATTAGTAACGATCGCTGGTGTTTCTCATTTTTCTAAACAAACGAATTCAGTAAATAGAAATATCAAACATACAACTTCTGGCAATTACATTCGACAAAGAGGTTGCTTTTTAGCCCGTCTACAACTTTAGCTGATAAATGTATTCAAAGAAAATGAGTTTTGATAGTGCTTAAAACTATCTTAAAACCAACGACTGAAATTTAAAATGGCGGCCATTTTGGGATCAAACGCGTTTAATTCACAGCAAGAGTCAGGGCCTGAAGATTACCTCGACACATCTGTTCTTGTTTGATAGAATAATGCCGAGTGGCTGTGGCTGTAAACTAATGCGAGAATCATAGGCTACTCATATACTGTGCATATAATGTTGAATATAGTTTGATTTTTGAACATAAGTGTCACTGGCTCTTCAAATTTGTGTCGTTTATTTTTTAGGTGAGCAGCTTTTCTAATTTTGAGAACAAATTTTCAAATTTTTGGCAACTTTTGATTAACGTTTTAGCATTTCATTGAGCAATTTTCCACAATTTACTTGCATAATCTATAAGAACCTACTTGATACTCAAGCTGTTCATTTCAGCCTAAATAAGAAAAAAAGAAACAAATTTAAGCTATTTTGTCCGAATATGAGTCTGTGTATCTGCTGGTCCACTCTTGGTTCAGTAGAGTAGTGGTCTTACACTCCACGTCATAACACGGTTCAGCAATTGGCGAAACTGGCCCATCCAGAACGGAAGTACTAACAAACTCAACAAAGCAATCTGACGTGTAGTCGCATGGAGCGTCGTCCAGCTCGAACACGACCAGCTTACTGCTGTTTTCACCTCGAGATAACACGCTTGATGGGACAAACAGAGTTTCTTGGGGACCCACGGCTGGCCAATAGCGACCGAGGTTGAAACCATTTACGAAAGCTTGACCCTTTGAGATGCAAAGATGGATAAGAAAGCAGGGTACAGTAGAGTGAAACAGCAGAGTAATTTTAAGTAGAGTAAAGTATAGCAGAGTAGAGCGGTGTAGAGTAGAAAAGTAGAATAAAGTAGAGTGAAGTGAAGGAGTAGAGTAGAATAGAGTAAAGGGGATTTGAGTATCTAAAAGTATTTTAAAAACAGTGCAAAGGAAAAAACAGCTGATTATATTAGATTAGAGTACATTAGATTAGCATGGAGCAGAGTAGTGAAGTAAAGTAGAACAGATAAAAATAGAGTAGAACAGAGTAGGATAGAGTAGAACAGGGTGGAGTAGAGTAGAGTAGAGTAGAGTAGAGTAGAGTAGAGTAGAGCAGAATATAATACAATACAATACAATACAATACAATATAATAGGGGTGAAGTGGAGTGGAGCCGAGCGGAACAGAATCGAGTTGGTGAGACCCATAACAGTAGAGCACTAGAGTACAACAATGGGCAAATCTTACCTTTGTCCAACCTTTTAGTCTGAGGAAAGTATCCTTTGGAATGCCATCTGGAGCAGCGGGAATGACTCCCTCATAAAACGTTGGCATGTCGTGGGCCTCACTTACAAGTTTGTTGAGAAACGTTTTTGATTTATCACTGTCTTTTGTTTTCTTTTTATGTAAAGAAGGCAACTGAAGCGGACTCTTAACAACTGAATCAAGATCAATTCTGTACATTGTCCAGTTCCCAAGGATTTCTCCCCCAAGGGTTACGTTGCAAAAAATTCCTTTGCGATCGCGGAGTTGTGGCCCATAGTTGACGCGACCCATGTTTTCTACTAGAATGTCTAGGGTTAGGAATTTGCCGATTGTTAGTTTTGCAGTAGTCCTGCCACCTTTACGGTTCAGCGTGGCCTGACGAACCTGATGAAGCATAAGATGAATATGGTGAAAATGCCGTTACAATTATCACAATAAGCTCACTTTAACATCTTGCAAAGTGCGTTAAAAGTGGTAAATCTTTTAATAAGTGAACCAACAAATAACTTCATCACTTGCCAAAAGTACACGTCCAGTGATTCTAAAACGCTCATCTACACCTGTCTACTTCGATTTTGGTTTGTTCAATGCTGTCCTCTTTTGTTGCGAAAGATTTCTTTTTGATTCCAAATTTCAAATTTGGCACTTCTTCAGGTGAATGCTTCCTTGATATATAAATACTTGATATGACCCTAAGATAATCCGTTGACCAGTGCGATTGTATGCTCGTTCAAAACCTTCTAAATACAACCCATTAACCTTTTACACAAAAAACATATAACTTCAACTCCAAAACAATTTCGCATTGAAAATGTCTTTGACTCTTCAAAACCAACTTTAAAGCCCTTTTATTATGGCTCGTTAAATGGATCCAACAAGCTGCTCCAACATCATCCACCATTGTTGGACATAACATGTTTGGTCCAGTTGAACGACCTGTTGGATGATGTTGGGCGCTGCTGGATCTCATTTGATTGGTTCAAATTCGTCATCCAACAAAGGTCCAAATTTGTTGGTCAAACAATGATGAATTCTTTTACCACTACAAACTGGAAACGATACAGGAAGTAAAAAGGGTGAAAGAGAACTAAAAAAAAAACAGAAAGAAAGTCAACTCACCTTTCCAACAAAGGCAATTCCTCGGTCGCCTAGGAACGGTACTTGAAGCTTTTGGGTCGACGAAAGAAACTTTTCTGGAATTTTTGTTCGGTAGAGTGCAAAGCCATAGTTCTGACCAATCTGCTCCATCGATAAAGGGTATGTTGAGTTAACTGCGCTCGACTTTGACAGATTTGAAAGAGCTTCAAAAAATGTCAAATGCTGCAAGGATGATGAACAAGCATCACTTTAACAAATGTTTTTACGAACAACTTAAACAAAGTATTTGAAAAGATGACTGTTTGAAACAAAATTTGATTGATGGCAGTCCAAACAAATTTCAGAGCGGCAAGAAATCTTAAGGTTACACAACAATGAAAATAATGGTCATGTGAAATTGCAGTGTTACTGTACCTTATTCATATGAACTTTGCCATAAGCGTACTTGGGTGTCGGGGGAGGGACTGGGCCCGGGGGAACATTCGCATACTGGGCAATGACCTCCATGATGACGTAATACTTCTCTGTGGGGTCGCCGCTCTCAGTCAAAGGAGCATCATAATCATAACTGGTGGGGACCGGCTGGAATTGGGACCTGCCTGTATTGCCATTTGCTCCTTAACCAAGAATGTGACAAGTTGGATGACTCGCAACGTTTTTGGCAAACACTTTATCGGCTGCGAGTCTTATGAACTTAGTTTGAATTAGACAAAATGGAACTATGACAGAACATTTCAGATTTCATTTAAGGCGTTTGCTGCTGTCATTGTTCCGTTGAAATTATGTATGAACGGTTTAAGTGAGAAAATGCTTCACTTCTCAAATAAGGCTTGTTTTTGAAATGTTTACCAACAATCGTGTAGAAGTTCAAACCGGTCAAAAAGATGGTACGGACCTGCTCTATTTCACTCTTAAACTGGCAAGCCTTTTGGCCATATACCAACAGTGATTTTCAATATGCCTTATCCGTTCATCTTATGATTTGGCATGATTATTAATTGGCCGAAGATCTTCCAATTAAGGCTGGTCACGCGATGATTTTTGTTTTTTATATTGGTTTGTTCGCATATTTCAACCACTAAAAGCCGAATATGGTGCAAAAAATCTCATTTGGAATGTCAAATGTAACTAATTTTGAAAAAATCATAGGCCTATTTTTCAAGAAAATCTGATATTGGAAAAGGGTGGTTAACAAGGGTGGCAAATTGAAATTTGCTTCAAAAATTTAAGAAAAGATCCATACTTAAGGTGCGTCTGTCGAGTTACGGATTCACACGGGAAGTTTGTGGGGCACGAGAGAAGCGTCTGAGTAGTATGAAACGAATCCGATTGCTTCTCCATTTCTTTTCTTAATTTCTTGGTATTTTATTACCTCCCAGATAGAGCGTGCACCTATCAAGATTGCGACCTACTCTCACGCCATACAGAAAGCGAGCGAAAAATTGGCAGCTGTGTACTCACCATTCATAAATCCAAAGTTCGTTCCTCCTTCAAACATGTAGATATTAACGGAGGCGTTGAGGGCTAATATCATGTCCAGGTATTTGGCCACGGCGGCTGCGTTCCGTGTCTGGTGGTGTTCCCCCCAGTGATCCAACCAACCAGGGTAAAACTCGGAGTTCACAAGCGGTCCATGTGGTTGATACTTACGCATAAAACCGAACGGCGTTTTCGGATCAACACCTTTGTAGTTAAATCAGTTTCGTGCGTCAGTAGTGCTTGGTATTATGGTATCTGAGAAAAACCTTGCTTGAGTTTTTAAACTAAAATATACTTCTCAAAAGCTGCAATTTCGGCTATGAGAAATGATCTTTGCAGTTTAATTTCAATTAAGCAGTTGCAAATAATCTCTGAAAAAGTTTTCGAACCTCAACGGGATTCGAACCATGAACTCTGCGAATTTGTTCCATATACCCTTATTCTCAGCAAGGATTCCGTTTTTGAAGGTGCTACCATAATAATAAGCAAGCTAATATTTCTCTTTTTATAACAAAACAGAGTTAATTAAATGGGATTACTACAGTAATTTCAGATAATCGAGTCCAAGAACTGTTTTATCATTCAATGATTTTTCCAAACAACCAATGACTTCTTAATAAGTTAATGACAAAAATCGCTGGAAAGGGAGCCTCTGCCATCGTCCCTTTTACAATCACTGTTCACAGAATCAGGTTGCCGGCACTTTCGAAGACAGATTCATGGACTGCGCATGAGTATAACAATGTTTGTAGCAAACACACCAAACGAAGTAATACGCATGTGCAAACCACTGCTTGCAGGTAGTTATTTACTGGTCACTCGACCAATCAAAGGGAGAAAATAATTGATTGGAGTGATAATCGACAATTATTACACGGGCGTTTGTTAGATATGAGATAGTAAATAGCCAACGAGGCGCATATCTCATATCCAACAATTTATCAAAAACACCCATAAAATATCGATGAATTGTACGTTTTTCGCTCGCTTCTAATTTTGAGCTGACGCATACAGTCACCATAATTTATAAGTATATGAGCTGATAGAAATCAAAACTCTTGGATAATACCTGATATTTTCATAAAACACCAGAATTAGTCTCCCTCGCAGCCGTTCTTTCGGCTCGTCGCGCAATTCTTCCTCCGAGCGAAAGAACGGCTGCGAGGGAGACTACACCAGAATGTGATGACTTCATAAATCGTTTTCCACGACAAGAATATGGCTCTTGACTTAGGAACAGGTGTGTACATTACGGTACTTGCCTATTCCAAAGTCCACAGTAGTGTAGGAACAGGTGTGTACATTTCGGTACTTGCCTATTCCAAAGTCCACAGTAGTGTAGGAACAGGTGTGTACATTACGGTACTTGCCTATTCCAAAGTCCACAGTAGTGTAGAGTTCAGGCAATGATCCACACTGCAACATTCTGTCGTTGTAGCCATCTGTTGTAAACAGGATTACATCGTTGCCCAGGTGATCCTCAAAGAGAGCTTTCAAGTGCTTCATGTAGTCATGATCGCAGGTATAATAACTGCCGTATTCGTTTTCAACCTGTAAATACAAAGAAAAAGAGAATTGCAATCCACCATACCGAAAAATTGGTGGCTGTACGTTTGACCACAATGCCTTGCGAACCTAACTCAGCGAATAGGTGAACATGGAAGACCATTGCTTGGGAAACTTGTTCATGCACTAACAACATTGTGTATGATAGGTTTGAAGTTTTAGATCCTTTCTGTACGTTTTTATGAGCGTTTTCAGGTTTTTCGCGCGCCAGGAGTTATGGGTAAATGTACCAGTCGCCATCTTTTTTGTGACGGTCAATTTTAGTATCAGTTGATTCTAATCTTCGATTTTCAGCGAAAATTTAAATGTAAATAGTAAATTACAAACATTGAGACTGCAGTCTTTTTTAGAGATCAAATACTTGTTTCTGTTTGTTTCTAGCACAGGCTAGCATTTCTAAAGATTAGAGTGTTCTGTGTGAATGTTCCTAAAAATGACCATCATGTCCTACTACACCTGCACAGTGATAATGGGTCCACCGTTTGCATACAGCAGGGGTTTTATCTTTGGTAGCAGCACACTCATCCACTTGTCAACCGCATTCATGTAGACTGTGGGTTGGAAAACAATGATTAAAGCCTGGTTCAGACTTGTGACACAAGCAGACGCATAAGTCTAGATATAAAAGAAGACAAAGGAACATCTTCCAAAGCTATATAGCGTGGACCATTTCCACTTTCTTCTTTATTTTTTTCATTTTCTAGCAAAAAAACAAACAAAACCGTCTGAAAATCTCACCTTTATCCTTTGAAGAACGGACGACAATCGATGGATTTTTGAGAAGCCACGCAGGCAAACCGCCCTAAAAGGTAATCACAAGTTGAAAATACACAGTCACTAGAAAACGTCTCTAAGTTTCCGTTTACACGAGAACTCAGATGAATTTTGTCCTAGAATAACTTGCGTCCCGATTGGCCTTCCCAAAGACGCCGAGTTACTTTCTGATGGCTACGTCCCGCCCATAAGAGGCCTTTTACCTTCTTTGGCATTTTCATGCCAGAATAAGTTCTCGCCCAGCCGTAATCATGTGAACAGGAACAAATGAAATGACGACTGAGAATGAAAACGTTCATGTAAAATAGCCTAAACTAGCCTCTTGGAAGAACCAGGGTTCTTCCCCTAATCCCAATCTAAAATTTAAGGACTTTTTGAGGACTTTTCATGGTACAGCAAAGTTATTTTTATGGACCCGCGGTACAAGCAAGAAAGAAAAAAGCATCCTAAAGTATCCTCTGATTTAAATAAAGGACTGCAAAACAAAGCTTGGTCTAATTATTAATATATTGGAGGAAGTGAGTGTCCTTTCCACAGAAATTCTCACTTGCACGCAACTGGCATATAAACATTTTGTCGAGCAAAAAATACAAATTTCAAAGTCGGGCAGCAAGAAGATAAATTTAAGGACTTTTCATGAACTTGGGCATTTTTTCATGTTTTTTAGGGACTTTTGAGTACTTAAATTTTGAAAACGAAAATTTAAGGACTTTCATGGTTTTTAAGGACCCGTACGAACCCTGAACAACAACGTTTACACTAAAACCAGGAACAAGAAACACTTTTGTGCAGAAAAAAATGTGACTACATGTACATGTATAGTTATTGTAAAACCTTGGAACTGTTTTTCAATTTTCCTCTTAAAAGTCTGGAAAATCAGCCAACTTTCCTAAAGTTGTTCATCTTTCTGAATTGTTCTCAAATGCACTTGACATTTCTCCTAAACCTTTCTCGGAACAATTGAACATCGCAGTTACTGAATCGTTGTTTTGTTGTCATGCAAAAATGATATCATGCGTCAACAAAACGCTATTTCAATCTCATGATGATCAGTAAAAAATAAAATGAAGTATTTTTCTACATAGTGTGCATAGTGTATGCACAGTGTACTCTCACTAAGACGGATACTCTCGCAACCGGCATCAATTGTCCATCTTAACAAGGTGTTGGTCTTAAGAAACATTGATATATAAAACAGTCAACTAGGTCTTCAATATTTGCATACTGAGTATGGTTCTCATGTTACTTCTGTTTTGATCCGATGACGGAAAAAGATCTACCAATGAACATCCAATTCATGAAAATGAAATTTGTTGGTCATTCTGAGTGATTCCAACAATGAAAATAGCTTGTGTCAGTAGTTCTTAAAAATGCGCTGTCTGTTAGCTGCTCAAAAAGTGTCCGCTGTCTGTCTTCCGAGGTGGCCGTGGCATCTCATCGAGACTTTGATTACATTTAAATGACTAGAGTTCGCCAGGGACAACTCCAGATGTCCTTCGTATTGAGATGTCCATCGTATCCAGAATGTGATTACAGTGAAGTGGCTAGCGTTCGGCAGGGACAACTCCAGATGTTCGTCTTAACGAGTTTTCCATCTTATCGAGAAATTGATTACAGTTGTATGACTGGAGTTCCGTAGGTGCAATTAATGATGTCCGTCTTAACAAAGTGTCTGTCTTATTGAAAGTTTGATTACAATGAAATGACTGGAGTTCGCCAGGGACAACTCCAGATATCCGTCCTAACGAAGTGTCTGTCTCATCGAGAGTTTGATTATGGTTAAATGACTGGAGTATGGCTGGGACAACTCCAGATGTTCGTCTTAAGGAGATGTCCGTCTTATTGAGAATTTAGTTACAGTAGAATGACTGGAGTTTGCAACAGGGAACAGCAGTCCGCCCTAACGAGGTGTCCGTTATGTGAGAGTTTACTATAATTTATTTTAAGAAAAGCATGTTTAATGTCACACTACTTACAAAATCCAATTCTGCATCAATATAAGGCCCTATAGGAAGGAAACCGGCACAAATATAATTATTAAACTGCCACTTTAACACTTACCATCTCCCACTCTCCACAGATGTATGGGCCTACAGCAGGATGGGAAGCATCGAGAATTGTGATATTGAGATACATGAGCTGGTAAGCTTTTGCAATTGTTTCTGATAGTTAATTACTACGTCTTTCATTTCTGTAAGAGATTAACTTTAGTTTTTCATTGCGTTAGAACGTCTCTCAGCGGATCTAGCTTGCAGCAAATTTTATTCTATTTATTAAGTAACTTTTGGTAGACTTGCTTGACCACCCATAAATGAAAAACAGGATTCCTGTAAACCTAAGCACAGGCCTGTAGCCAGGGATTTTGGTGGTGGCTGTTTGAGGCAAAAGGGGAGTGAGAGAGACAGAGAGAGGGAGGGTGGGGGGGGGGGGGGGTGGTTTATAAACTTAAAAATTGATTTTGT
>JANRMR010055993.1:0-14314 GCA_025434825.1 Bergia sp. 'catenularis' | reverse complement strand
CGGGAAAAGGCTTTTGTCAAATGCCCGGGGGTTGCCCGGGGGGGGGATGTTGAAGTTTCGAATTGATCGATACATAACTTCATAAATTTAATTTTCAGACTCTTCGCGATAGAGAACTCAACCATGCGTGACCACGTTGAACAACAAAGCACACTCGTAACCACGCCAGATGAGCTGCGACACTCCCAGACAATGGACAAATACCAAGAAAACGAAAATAAAAATGAGACAGACGAAATAACCCAGACGGACAAAGAGTGTCGCGACACAAATGAAAACTGTTATGTTACCAAAACGCTGTGCATGCGCGATGGAAAGGATGGGTTTTTAAACTCAGACCTGGACAAATCGAGAGATAACATATATTTTGTGACTAAATCGCATAAAGGAAGAAGCAATCAAGACTTGAGTAGCACGGAAATCTCTTCGTTACTGACAAAGCCATGTCGGCCGACGACACATGGATCGTGGCCTTTCACGTTATTTCGAAATAACTCCAGCTATGTCAGCCTTAAAACTCAACTTAAAGATAGACCTCAAACAGAGACTTGTCGGGACTACATCAATGCATTCCATGAACGTAAAAGAAGCGAAAGCGAATGTCTTGTCAAGAGAGACACCCCTAAAACCGCGGAGTCCGTAATAAACTCTGCAAGTTCCCCGGACCGCGTGGGGTCTCCGGATTGTTCTGGAATTTCCATAACGTTTGTTCCGTCAAAGATCGGTGAATGGATGTTAGTTGATCTTGATTATCAGCGCTACGAGATTGCAGAAGCTGAACGAGTGGCGATCGCCAGGAATAATTATCATAAGAAACGGAAGTGGAGATGTAGTATAATTTAACACTGATCCTAACGCCGGTGATCCTGGAAAAATTTCAGTGCACTGATTTGCCCGACGATTGACTTTGTTCAAACTTTGAATTGCAGTCTCACTATTTAGTGCTTTGACCAAACTGCTATCTGATTTTTCCTGAAAGAGGATCTTTCACAGAAGTCCTCCTCCTCCCCCCTCCTTTTATCAAAAATATGCTGATACAACTGATGTCACTAACTGAAGTATTTGACGCAGGATGTTTTGAAGCAATAGAGCCTGCTACTTTGAGAAATGTGATGTTGTGATCAGATCAAATTTTCTCAGTTGTTTTATGCTAATAAACTTTGCTTAAGTGCTAGCTTTCACTTGTTTAGTTCACTCAGGGTGTAAAATGAAGTTGCTTGGCAACATTTGTCTCATACTAAAGGTCCGTGCAAACGAAAGCAACATGTTGGCACAACATTGCCCAACACTGTTGGGCACAACGTGTTGCGTTAGTTTGAACAACATGTTGGGCTATGTTGCATGATATTGGCACATGTTGCGCGAAGTGTGAAACCAGTCAAACTTTTTGTCCAACATATGCCAACATTTCTTTTGATCTCTTGATCCATGAATGTTGGGTAATGTTGTGCCAACATGTTGCGTTTGTTTGCATGGGCCTCAAGTCCTGATGAAAATCCACGGATTTGTGTTTGTTAGAAGTTTACAACCACGTTTGCAAAAATAAAGACACTCAAAACACCGAGGCTCATTTATCAGTTGTTTAGCAAATCTCGAAACAGTATGCTCGGAAAACCTCGTTCCCAGGCTTTTCCCTTAAGACTGGGTAAACTCTGGGAACGAGGTTGCGTGTTTGGCGTTTTTCCGCTCTGTGCACAGGGAGCTCCTACTCCATCTCATGTGTGTCCTGAAAATGGATAAAGCTATACTTGCAGTGCATAGCTTTTATATGTGTCAACGTATAAACATATGCGCTAACAAAAGCATGTCTGTGGTGTCTTGATATCCTGAAATAAGTCATGAAATAGGTGCGCGTCCGTGCGCTAAAAGGCGTGTGTGTGTGTGCACGCGCGAGATGTATGTGCGCACAAGCGCAAAGGCCGTGTATGTATTTGTGTGTGTGCTCGCTGGTGAACGAACGTAGGTGTAGAAGCGTCAGTGTCAGCTAAGGTGTGCGAATTGTACGACTGTGTGTTTGTCTGGTGCGTACGCATGTTTTTGTATGCGTGTTTGTGAATGAATAATTTCACAACAATGCATACTCAAGTTCGAGCGGTTTTGGCTTGATGTTGAAAATGTCTTTCGCTGCATGTTTACTCTTTTAAATCTGCCAATACCAGAAAAAATAAAAACAGCAACACTTCAGCGGTTTTTAGTCAAACTGTTTGTTTGTCCAGTTAGAAAAGACTTAAAAACTGTAGTTATTTGTTCAGTCGATTGAAGCGAAACTTTATTAGCTGTGTACAGAATCTTGTTCATCCGACCAATCACAATCAAAACATTGTGTCAAATGAACATGCTCCAAAATCCAGTCAGATGGCACGCGCATTGCCATTGGATTTGCTGAGTGTTCGGAGAACCAATAAAACGCCAGAAATTCAGTTCGCGATTGGTTTTCCTGTTTTCGTTTGAAGGTCAAATGAAACCCGCTCTATCAGTAAGGAAGCCGTACAACAGTATGTGAGTGTGCGTGTGTGTGTGTGCTTGTATGAGCGTGTGCTTTTGTGTGTGTGGAAGTGGAAGGTATGTCCACAGATACATAAAACAACAACAATATTCTTAACGAAAGTCTATTTTTCTACACTGCGCACAAAACTCGTGGTTTTCCTTTCTCGCACAGAGCAAGACAAGAAGACCACTTGCTTACAATTTTTTATTAAACTTTTGACGCTTAATGTTTTCGCTTTTTTTGCTTTTGTTGTGGTTTCTTTTCGTATAATTTTGTCCAGTTTAGTGGCGCGATGTTCCTTTCCCTACATTTCTAACACCTTCGCCATTCTTATGTGTATCATATTTCGCATTCGATAAAACCACTAAGTTAATTTTAAACTTCCTGATCAAAAACAAGCACTGTATAATGTTACACCATCTCAGCTCATTTATTTGTCTGTTATCTTAAGATAATAATACATTATTAATAATGATTAATGAAAAACCAGTAAATCACACCAAACTTGCAGGAAGCTGGTTCACACAATTACAAAAATAGTTCGAGATTCCAACATAATCAAACACACTTAACAATTTGAAGTTCAATAAACTAATTAAGAAATCACATCTATGTTGTAACAAAGAGAATAACTGCTGCTGGAATTGAAAGGCCACACACAACTGACATGAAAATCGATCGCGTTATAAAAATTTGCTATCGAACAAAGTTAATAGACTATTTCTTTAAACTCGTGCCAACAAAACGGATATCACTAAACTGAGCCATGAAAAAAGAAAATTAACGGATAAAAATATAGCGGCTTCGAAGGAAAAAATACAGTTCCAAATACGATTCAGTCTTTCTCGAAGAAGTTCGATTTTCTGCATGTGAGAAGTTAATTCGGTAACGCATGCCAGTTGTTTATGGGCTTTTAATCAAGACAAATATCTTTATAAGAAAATAAAGTTATGGTTAAGTAAAACACGGATGATCGTGTTATTATGTTATTACAAAACACTTAAAGTTGCCAGCTGTTGAAAAGGAAGGGAACAAAACGATTGGTTCGTGTTTTGTTTCACTGAACTTTTCTCGTACTCTGCAACTTCTAAGTGCTTTCAAACTGATTCAACAAACTTGCATCCATTGTGCTACTGAAAAGTTAGCCGAGAAACCGTTCGATTTTATGGGTTTTCCATTTGATTAAAATAAACACTTCCAAAGTCACGTTTGGCTATTACTTTCAGAAAAAATCCAATCCAATCACTAAACCATCACCTCACCATTAAAAAATCTTAACACACAAATAGTTTCAACTATGTTTTTTAACTTTCATTTCCGCTTTCACACCAATAACAATTATATGTTCATCTGTTTTTAGCTATAGGTTTTTATATATTTTTAACTTTTTTTGCGAAATATCCGAGTCACGTAATCAAGTCATCTTATCAATGGTCTCAAATCAATGCAAAAAGGATCTTAAATACTTCTTCTCCTGAGCCCTCATATTAGAATGGTCTACTACTATTACTATTACTATTATTATTATTAATATCATTAACATATTTATTAATATCAGTAATGCTGAGCCCCTTACACGAGGCAACTTTTTGTTACAGCTTGTTTTTCCTGCAATGTTAACCCTTTCAGCCGTAAACAACTAGATGTACTGCTAAATTCTCCTAAGCTGAACCCATACTTTCCTTTCAAACAGTTTGTGAGAATTTCGCTCTTCGTATTAGATAGTTCACTGTGTGTGATCAGTTCTTTTATTCTCACAACCAAACATCTTATTTTGTACTGATGATGTAAGGAGAAGATACATGTTGATAAACTGGTTTGAGCTGAAAGAGTTAAGAATGGCAGAGTAATGTTGCGGAAATTAGAAAATCATTCTGTCTTTCCTGCAATTTTGGGCTTTCGAGTTACAGCTGGAATGTTACACGCGTAATATTTTAATACTTGACTCACAACGGCATGGAAAATTGCTAGTTGTGGGAACACTGTTTGTAACCAGGACTTCAGGTGACGGCAAGGAGGGTGAGTTGAGGAGAGGCTGGTAACCAACATGGAGAGTAAATTTGACATATTGGAAATATCTCAACACAATTTTGCTATCCCATCTTTTTTGTTGTATAAATTGAACGGTCATGCTTTGCCGATCATGCTTTTTTAGCTGTTTTCTAGCAATTTGCAACATTGTCTCATAAAATACAATTTTTATAGATTTAATTGAAATTCTAACATTATGAAGCAAAACAGAAATTGCAAAATCTCAAACTTTCAAAGACGACAAGTATACTCCTGCCAAAATGTAACTTGGTATGATGTCAAACTTCCCAGGGTAACAGCCTCCCCTTCCCCTATACTACGTATCGATGCATGACTCAAAATATAATGATCTGAATACCTCAACTATTCAATGTCCAGTTCATGATCACATCGGCAAAAAACACACAAGTTTGTGCGTGCTCAACTGCACGACACAAGGATCCTTAAAGCTTCAAAGCTAATGTTGCACTCACTGCCCCTCCACACTAACATAAGCTTGACGTTAATAGGTGCACAAATCTGAATGATATCTAAATTCTCAAAATGTTCCTCAACCCCTGCCAACACACACTCATACACTTAAACACCTAACCTTATGACAAGCTAGCTATGAAATGTGCAACTCTGAATATGAATATCCCAAATACCTCGAGTGTTCAACGTTCAGTTCACATCATTTTACAACACACGGGAGCTCGAGTCTGCGCGTAACTCTCCAGATCAAAAGCCCTGAACTGGTGGGACATTTCCTGCGAGATTTCCAGCCGCGGTTTCACTAAGATCCATTCCTCCTTCAGGCTCTGACTTAGTAAGCACTGAAGACTAGTCTCCAGGCTTCTCTCCAGACTCTTTTCCAGGTTTCTCTCGATACTTTGCTCCACACTTGTCTCCGGCGCGCGATCAGCTGGTTCAACAACTTCTGAAGAGGGCGCAGATTCTTCGGTTTGATTTTGTGAGATGTCTTCACTTTTATTTGATTCTGAAGGACCGGGAACTTCTGTTGTGTCATCAGCTTGAATGGGTCCCACGTCTTGTTGTCCAGCAGTCGTTTCTTTAGTCTCAGCCGTTTGGTCTTCGAGTTTTTCCACGGATTCTGACACAATTATGTCAGGGTTTGGTGAAACAGTTTCAAGTTTGTCTTTTTGGTCGGACTCGTTGTCAAACTCCACGGATTTTGATAATAACTCGACGGGAATTGGTGAAACCCTTTCAAGCTCGCTGTCAGAAGACTCCAGGACAACCACAGTGCCGGTTGACAAAAGAGAATCCACAGAAAGTGCATCAATGCTCTCTAATAAGCTTCCACCGTCGATTTTTGGAACTACCGAAAGAGTAACGTTGCTCGGCTCTACATCGGAAGCAGCTGTCGGTTTCGGCAAATCTTCGTCGGTTTTCAATTCTTGGTTCTCAGTGTTTTCTTGCTGTGTTGTTGTTTTAGTTTCCATATACTTAAATAGCTCGGCGAAAACCAGTTTCATAATGTCACGGCACATACCGTAAACTTCAAATACGCCTCCTTCTTTGTCGCACGTCACACTATCTTCTTCGCCATGTCCCATGCCAACTTTGTCTCGCTTTTCATCTTGCTCATTTTCCTGGTTAACGGTTTGCTGATCGTCGTTTGACAAACTGATTGCTGGTTGATCCTGAGAAGCTTCGCGCTCTTCCTGTTCATTTGTTTCTTCATCAAATGAGAATGTAACTCGCTTAACCACAACTGAATCAGTACCGGAAGTTGTGCTGGGACTCTGCTCGGCGATTGGTTGTTCCTCCTTTTCTTCAAGAACTTCCGGAACTTTATCTGGCGACTCGTCTGGCTGATCTTTCTGCTTTTCCCCGTCAGTTTCCGTGATTTCTTTTTCAGTTTCAGTGGCAGTGGGTGAGATCGGGCTTTTGCCATCAAGTAACGGCTGGAATTCTTCCTCGCTGGCGCTCGGATCATCGTATGATTCGCTTAACTCCACCTGGCCCGATTTATTTCTCTTCAATGCTTTTGAAATCTTTTTCTGCAAGCCACCACTTTTCTTTCTTTTGACTTGCGTTGAAACTTCACTTCCGCTGGTTCCCGCTTCCACTTTTTTTCCTTTGAGTTCAACTTCAGTTTGGTTTTTGCCGCTCTCTTTACTTTGGTTCTCTTTATTTTTGCCGCTGTGTAGTCTGAGTTTTGAGATTCGCTTTTTGAGACCACTTTTCTTTTTGTCTGAAGTCGTGTCCAGTCCCTCTTGCTGCTCTTTCCGTTCCTCGGTCGCATTTGTTTCATTTCCGGTCCCTGTTGACATTTCTGGTACCTGCAGTTCACTTCCGCTCGGCAGATCTTTGCAAGTTTCCGCAGATGTAAGCTCTTTGTTTTCAGATGAATTGTCTCCTTCTTCAGTTTCTTTTCCCGACGAATTATCCTCATTCGATTTCCCATCAGTTTGCTCTTTGCTCGAACTCTCAGTCATATCTTTCTCTTTATTGTCGGCTTTTGCCTGTGGCTGTGCAGCAGTCTGTTGCGAAAGTTTGGGCGCTTTCTTTCGACTAAAACTTGAAAATGAACCAAATCTCTTGCCTTTCTTGGGTTTATCTTCCGCAATCTTTTCGTCCTCACATAGTTCATCATTTAAATTCTCTCGCTCTTCAGTCGCTTCGGTCTCCTGGGCGGATATGTTGTCAATATTGCTGTCAGGCTCCGTGGATTGCTGTTGTTCCGCTGCGATTATTTGTTGTTGTTTTCCCGTCAGCTCTTTGTCGAGTAGCGTAACATTTTCTTCCTCGAGTTTGGGCACATCTACAGCAACATTTTCCTTTGCAGTTTCTATAGGATCTTTCACATCTTCAGATTTGTTTTCTACATTCTTGCTGCTTGTATTGGGTTGTTTTGCCGAGTCAGCTTTCTTTTTACTCTTTCGGAAGCTTGCAAACGGGCCGGATTTCTTTCCTTTGTGTCCCTTCTTTGTCCCTTCTTCGGTTTTGTCATTCGCCATTTCGGAACTACTGGAAGCAACTTTCTCAGGTATTTCTGCTGTTTTCTCTTCTAATTCTTCGGCCTTAACTGCAGAATTCGAAGTTTCAGAAGAATCTTGCAGTTTCACGCTTTCCTTACACTCTACTATCTTCGCCTCGCTTTTCTCCGCTGCGGATTTTTCAATTTCTGGCTGTTCAGTATTGCCACTCTCTTTGCTCTTGTTCAGCTTTCCCTCGGGCTCTTCCACACTCTCAACGTTCTGGGTTTGTTTTGACAGTTTATTTTTCTTCTTATGCCGCCGAAAACTTGCCAGTGGACCACTTGCCTTTCTCTGTTTCTTCGAGTCACCTGCTTGAGTGACCTCATTCGCTTTGTTCTCGACGTCAGCTTCTGTTTGTTTGACATGGCTAGCGCCCTGGGATTCGCCTAGTTCTCCTGAAAGTTCAGCCTGTTCAACAACTGCAGTTAGCTCGAGTTTATCAGACTGTTCATTCTCGTCTACCACGGCTGAAGGTTCGACATTCTCGTTTAGTTTGTCATTGGCGTGTTGTTCCTCGCTCGTGCTTGCTTCTGCCACTGGTTTGTTCGCAGATGTATCTTCCCAACTAGTTTCTTGATTATCAGGAGTGTTTGAGTCAGTCGTCGTGGGGTTCACACTAGCTTCTTCTGCTTTCGGTGTTTCATCATTTGATTTGTCCGAAATAAAATCAGCGTTTGACGGACTTGACGAATTTTCGTTGACATTTTCTACTCCCTTGCTATTTTCAGAAATATTCTCTGCACTCGCTCCCTTTGAGCCACCTCGCTGTCCCTTTTGCAAGCGTTTTTTTTTCTTCGACTCTTTCTTCCCATCACTCTTAGATCGAAACAACGAAGATTTAGACTTTTCCTGCGACTTGTCTTTGTCAGCCATGGCCAAATCTTTTCAAAATAAACCAAGCTGATGTGAACAGGACACTTGCCACAGATAAATAATTTCGAAATAAATTTTCAACTTGTCATTAGCGTTCAGTGTTGTTAGTGTTATGAAGGTGATAAGCTATTGTGACGTAATCTTTTGTTATAACATTATCGCAAAAATGGTCAAAGGTGAAATATGAACTTCCAATACCAAGGAAAATTTATGTTATCTTAAAAACAACAAGGATTGTTTGCAGAGGCAAATATAGAACAAAAAATTGCGCGTAGAAGCAAAAAATTCAAAATCTTCAGGTTAAAAATAGTTTTCGGCATTTTGCTTCTGCAGATTGGCCAAGAGTGCAAAGTCCGCGTTCATCATCAAAAAAAGCGTGAAAGCACATGATCATAAACGGAAATAAAACATCCACGTGAGACTTTACACTAAGCGCCCCTTGTTTCTGAAAACGATTACTCAAGCACAATGCGTCAAACCCAAATAAATGCGCAGAGATCAGAAACGTATTTTAAAAGACCAACTGTCATTTCTTTATAAAAGAAATTGAGTTGCATTCACTTCGACTTTGTAGTGCCAGAAGCTGAACAATATCTCGCACTTGCGAACTCTGGAAATGTAAAACAGAAATCCAAAACAGCTGCATCATCCAATAATTTTTTTTTAAAATGTATACGACCGTACACGCCTCGGCCAGTTCAAATTCAGCTCAAGCAAACAATGAGGTTCTCCTGAGCTAGAATATTTACTGAGGAAAATTAAAACAACATTTCTCCTACCCACTGCGAGATTTTGTAAATTCATACAATCGATTTTTGTCAGTTTGTCATCGAATGCAAAATTCGCAAGGGCAGGTTTTGTTTTTCTTTTTTTTTTTTGTTTTCTTTTCCGGAATAATAAACTAATAGCCCATTGTTGTTGTTCTCTAAAGACCATCGTTTCTTTGTATTGGTATACTTGTTTGGCCAGGCCAGAAAGTATAATTATCTTTCTTTCAACAGTGCTTTTCATTACGAGCCGCATACCAAACAAAAGAAACACGATTCCTCACGAACAACAAAAGCAACTTTAAAAAGTTCGAAAAAAAATCGTATCGCTAGTTCGTATTCGTGGTTGTGGGTGATTTGACTGCCAAGAAACAGGTCATGGAGACGGTTTCTGAGCGACAAACTGACAGTAACTGAAGGAGATGTAATTTTTTCGTGATGGTAATATTGTTACTTGGTGCGAATGACCCGCAATTTGAGCGTCGTGACCAACACAATAACCTGCCAAACCAAATAAGACAAGTTCTGTTTTGCTTTTAGCATCACGGCCAACGCAAACAACGGTGTACGCATACATATCCCAATCGCGGAGTTAACTTCGGATTTTAAAAACACTCTACCCGACGTATATGGGAATGAATTGAAATATTAGAACAGGGATGTTATAATTTTTCAGTTTGCCGAGGATTAATAGTGACGATATTTTATTCTCACGGAAACGTGAATAACAAATCGTTTCCTACAAGGCAAGAAATAATTACATTTTTAGTGAGAAATACAAAATGAGTAACAAGAGTTAAAACGGACGTAGCGAGTACATCAGTACTAACAAACAAAATTCCAACTCATTCCCCGAAGGAGTAGAAATTCATGAATGCAATCGGTTTTCTATGCAGTGTCCAGCACGAAAGTTGAAATAACGACCCCCCGGTGGCTATATTTATAACAATATACGGGTACAAAAATATTAGAGATTAGTTGGTGAAGCTTTTCAGCAAATGACAAGGCAAACAATGAACAAGCAAGCTCATGACAAAGGTGCGTATTTATTTTGCTTTGCTTTTTTTTTTCTAAAACTGTCCTCACCTTTTTGGGCCAGTTGATGAAAACGTACTAAAGTGTCTTACATTATAACCTGAAAAAAATATTTATAAGTTACGCGACGTAAATAGAGCAGTTTACAAACGGGGAAACAAGCCCTTCGTACCTGTTCACTTTACTCGAGCACGATCAGCCGCTCCTTGCCAGCTGAAGCACAACTCTCAATTCTCAATTCATGTTAATTCCAGTTTTTCTGCTAGACTAAGTAAATCAGCCTGGTATCATCATAAGGCGACTGGTATAATACATAAATGCAATGAATAAAAAAAAAGAGTGTCAAGTGTCCTTGATACACTCAGTAACATAAATCTTTTTATACGCTGATCAAAATTTGGTCCTGCAAGTCTTTGAATGGTAGGGTCTTTTAAGAAACTGTGTCTTTTGGTGCGGCTGCTGTAGCGATTTCAGTCGGCTTGAGTGCTGATTTCCTTTTCTTTCTTTTTACTTTACAAACTTTGAAACAGTGCGGATACCTCTTAATCAAACTTGCAAGGAAATACATCACAATTTTCCTGGTCGTTTCCTCCGCTTGGTTCAAAAGGAAGTTGAACAAACTCTCAAATTTTGCAAAACTTTGATCCAAAGCGATGACACCCAATTTGTAAGTCTCGCTCGTTATCTCCATCACATGACTGTACCTTTCGTTGCCAAAAGCTACAGCTTTCAAATGCTGCAAAATCACATATACAGTGTCTGCGATAGAATCCTCGCTTGAAGCTTCTTTACTTTTCAATTCGGTAAAGAGATCGCTGGGTCGCCGTATTCCTTCTGGGATGTCCGTGTCAGGCGGGATTTCAATTTGAGAACAGCCTTCATCGTCATCGGGGAGCGAGTAAAACTCGTCTCCGATTTCGCTCATTTCTATTTCCTCCGCATCGTCGAAACACAGGTTCAACTGGTTCTTGAATTCAGTTTCCCGGCTCTCTGTTTTTTCTTGGCGTAGCAACGGAGAATTGGCCTTTGAACCCAACGGCGTAACAACTGTAAGCGAGCTTGCACTTCTCACTGGCGGGTTCGCAACTGCCGCAGAGCCTTTCTCAGAAGTGAGAACGCTCTCCTCCTCATTTTCCAAACCCAAATCCTCTGAAGCTTCGTGACCGGCATTTCTGGTACCAGCTTGTGTTTCTTCATCACTTTTCACGTCAATCTCAGTATTTATCACACTTGCTTCCAAATTTGAATTCGTTTCACTTTCGACAGTACTTCCCGCGGATTCCCGCTTGGAATCAGACTTTTTCTTTCTCCCAAACGGTAATTTTCTGAGGCGAGACTTTTTCTTTGCCTTGGCCTTTGTTCCGTCTTGTTTGTCTTCAGGGTCTGGTTCAGGCATGACAACTTCTTCTAGAGCTGTTGGTGTAGTCGACACTTCACTGGCATTGTTCTGCTGTTCTGAGCTTTCAACGTGCACGTCACTCACATCCGATTGTTGTCGCTTGTGCTTTTTGGATTTCTTCCCATCACGACCATTTTTACTCTCATCACGGTTTTTCTTGAACAAACCTCCCAGCTGTTTTTGAGAAGTTTTGCTGTCAGCCATGCTTGCTGAATGTTTTAACTGAATATTAAATTCACGAATCGGTTGTTATATATACTGTCTTGCTTACATCACTCGTACTGTCACGTGCCGAGCCGAAGTACGAAGTCGTGTTTTTGTTCAGCTGCACTGTCCAAGTCCTTGATCGACCTTAATTATTTCAATCAGCAACACCCTCGACTTCTTCAAGGCAACAAAAACAAGACAAGAATGCAGCAACCGAGAAAGTTCGCCTTAAACGAATGTTTAGTAAAGGATTTATCTTAAGAACAATTGTTTTCACACCCCAACCAAGTCCAAAGTACAAAAGAGAAAGCCTTCTCAGTTCAATTGTCGGTTCTCTGAAAACAATATGCAATAACAAAGATTTTGTTGTGTAAAAACTCAAGGCAAGTTCTTGAATGCGTTTTGTTTAAACCTTCACCGTCAAAGATGGAATCCAAAAATCGGTCAAAAACAATTTGGTAACAATCGTTTATTTCAAAAAAATTGAAAGTATAATTATTGGTTTGATATTGTTTGCTCCATGCATAACAATTTCTTTGCAAAAACAGAATATTTTTGAATATTTTAAATGTTCTTCACTAGGAAAATGACGTAATCGCGTTTACAAAACAAAAGTTCAGTGAGAGTTGCGTTTGGCGCGCCTTGTTTTGGCGTGTATAAACCGTCCAATATCGGTCAATATCCAGTTTCAATACCCTATACTTTCTAAACCTTGTACCTTCCTTTTTCATGTTGTGGCCTATTTTACTTGACTGGATGAGCTGATTTTTAAAAAAAGTCAATGTACTTTGACACCTGAATTCGAATTCGTATAAGTTCCATTCAGTGCTCGAACTTTGTGCCGGTTGATAACAGTCAATGCATTTCAAGATTCGCCGGTAGTTGAATGGTCTTGTAGAATAACGTCTGCCACCTAACTTCACAAGTCGCGACTTTTAACTTCTGGTGATTTTCTGTCTTCATCTCCTGTCACTATAATTGCCAGAGACAACAGAGACATATTAAATCCACTGCCCACCTGGACACTGGGATAATGACTATACTTATCACCGGATTAAGGATATACACTAGCAGGAGCCTTTTACACGTTCACTGTAACCCTCAAAAGTATTCGCCCAAAACCCAAACAAGATTACGATTTGTGTCGTCTTGAGTCATTTGATGAGGTTTTTCGGGACGGATGCTTTCTCGCTGTCCAGCCGAGCTGGCACTGATCGTCCGCAGCCGGATTGTCCAAAAACCCCATCCAACCACTCAGGACAACACAAAAGCCGTATGGAAAGTGATCTTTTGTTGTCCTAAGAACATAAACACATTTTCATTCGCGTTGGAATCCGTTTCTCGATTGTTTTTAGGTCGTTCTTATTTTTTAGGCAACTTTGAGCCTCTTTGTTCTTGTAAAAAGGCGTATAGTATTCGTGGAAGATAATCCTCTGTCACTCTAATCAAACTGAAATCAGCCGCTATAAGTTAGAACAAGTGTATGAGATCAAGTCACACGGTTTCAAATTTATACAGTTAATGTACGAGATGAAACAGCAAGTCACAGAAGCCCTCCAAGGGGGTGCTGCTGTCGATTTCAGCTTCGTAAAAATGATTTTATAAAATGTCGCTTCAAAAACAAGCCAATGAAAGAACAATGTCGCTGTCGGTTTTTATCAATTTTTCTCAGTAAATTCCTGTCATGTCTAGCAAGATGTTTGACACCTATTTCTGAGGATGTCGCCCGTGGTGCATAAAACCCTTGGAAGGCCCCACAAATGGGATCAAACCGCTTGTCAGTAAAATGTAAAAGATCTTTTAAATGTCCCGTCTAGCTTTACGGAATGTCTGGCCGTGTAATAGTATAAGCTTTAGAATTCCAGTGCATAAATATGCTGCTGTATAGATAAGATTTAAAATAAGAATAATGCTCTACTGTACCAAACACAACACAACGTCTGCAGTAGACGACGGCCCCATGTGGTGAACATGCAAACTTCTTGCTCTACAACTGAAACAGCTTGTTACGGTGTCAAAATTTCATGTCAACTGCCTAACGTTTCGTGTTTGGAGTAATAGAGCACACTATCTCAAAAGCTAAAAATGATTTTAACTAAGAATTTTCGAAATTGGAAAGGCAACAACTTTGTCTATTCAAAAAATAAAGAGTGCGGAAATAACTCTAAAACGAACATACACAGCGTCAGAAAGAGCTCTATCTCGAAACATTTTCATTCCAGTATATTCCAAAGAGTTCCAGCCGAAGGAATCAAATTAGTCGTTTTCAGTAAAATTGATAAATGATTTACTTTTGAATAAGAATCGAATCTCGACCCAGGCACTTCAGATCTCAACGAGGCGCAGCGCTAGGACCGGTGCAGACCTGGACCGACTCCAACCATTCAACCATTTTTTTAAAAATGTGGTTTTACGCAGAGATTTGTTGTTGGTGGTTTTGAATCTTGAATTATCTCGTTGTCTTTTGCGCATCAACTTTCGAAAATCGTTTTGTTAGTTTCCTATTTTATCGTAGTACATTTATTGA
>JANRMR010055882.1:4118-14315 GCA_025434825.1 Bergia sp. 'catenularis' | reverse complement strand
AGAGAGAAAACTCGTCTTCGCCTCGTTTTCTCTCAACACTTTTCTCGTGTCCTACTACGTCACTCCGTGTTCTATTCCTTTAATAGAACACCGTTTGCTGAAACCTAATATGGATTAGTTTTTCATGGAGTAACTTGAGGTTTTGGTTGTAAACATTGCCTTAACTTTTGTTTGAAAGCTTTTTGTTTGACATTCATCATTTCAGAGTGCATTTCTCACTCCACAAGACAAACACGATGCCTATCGGATATACAACATGTTTGGAGTATACGCAGACGTAAGTAAAGAATTTATTTTGAATTAAATGTCTCCTTTTTAAAACTTATATTCTTGGTCATACAAGTCCATTGATCTTTCCCTATTTAAGGGGTCGAAATTAGCTGTATAACTGGCTATTTTTAATGCTATTTATTAAACCGGCCTATTATTCTAAATTATCTTTTTATTCACTCAAAGAGCGATCTTGAAAGAGTATTTGTGGAGATGCTTGGTGAAGGATTACTAACGAGAAAGGTAAAGACACTTAAAAGGGTTTTATTTGTATTTATGAAAAGTATTTTCTTATTTTCTTTAATTTGATTTGGTTTTATATCATTCAGGTTTTTCGTAAACTTTCACTTTCAGCGATGTCCAAGTACAAAAGACCAGTTCACAAGATCTCTTCCGTTTGCAGCGATGACATATCGTTTGTCCACTGGGTAAGTTTATTTAAATGTTACCTATTTGGTAATTTATTAGGTGAAGGTAGAATTTTTATCTCTGACTCTTTGTGTTGCCTCTTAAGGGTGAATGAGCAAGCTGTAGAGAAAGGATGTAGTTGACACGATAATATATAGAGAATTGGACCTGTATTTTTCTGTGAAATACTTAAATTTGCCAACACTTCCAACGGTTTTGCAGTCTCTTCTGAAGATTTCCGAAAAATGCTACAATAATTTGTCTTTCTCTCGTAGGTATCACAGAGTGTTTGAACCCTCTTACCCCTTAAAGATGGTAGCAGAGTGCAGGAATTTTATGAAGCAGCTTGAGAGAAGAGAGCCTCTTAATCGGATTGATGAAGAAAGCTCTGAGGTGATAAATAAAGAACAGAAGGGCCTGGTAGAATCCAACCCTGGCGAACTACTCTTCAAGGAGGACACAGCGAATGGGTCTTATGTTGCGTGTCTTTTGTCACTTCTCGCTTCTGATAAGGTCTGTTACTTCTTGAAATATCCTTGTGTTTAACTTCTGTTTTCAAAGGTGCTTGAAACGCTCATGAATTTTAGAGTATTCTATTTGACTGCTGTTTTTTGTCTTCCGTTGAGAAGTTCTCCTTGCTCCATGGCACTCTCACGTGGAATCTTGAGAAGGCGTGGACTTCTGAACTACATATACTCAAACTAAGTTAAGGAATTATGTATGAGAAAGGGGCATATGACAATGTTTCCCGTGTACAGGGACCTTGAAAAAGCCCCGTGACTTTTAAAAAACCTGGAAAAGTCTTTTTAGTTTTACCACGATCTAGTGGGAAATTGCTGTACTACTTTTAGTAATGATGAGGGACAAGTTCCACCTGACGTTGTTATACTTGATTCAATTTTACAACATTTTCTTTGCAGTTAACAGTTGAAATCAATATGGCAGATGAGTTGATTGAACTTGACCTGGAAAATTATAAACATGATGACTCTGGTCAAAAAGACGAGCAGAGTGCCGACACTGATGATGAGCAGGAAGATCGGGTGAAAAAACGCCAATCGAAATCTTCCAAAGGAGAAAATGAAACTCAAAACCAAGCCTCTAAAAAGGGGACAACACAGAAAAAACGCAGTGTCCCTAGGAACCAAGGAAAGAAGAGGAAGATCACGGAGGCAGCCTCAGATGGAAGTTCCTTCAAACACAAAGACCAAAACCAAAGCAAGAAGAGAAAAACCACACAAGAAGGTTTAAAGGCAAGCTCTGACAAGAAGAAAAAGCAAGTAACTAGTAACAGTGATGGTGGTAGTACACGAGAAACGGAATCAGAATTGAGTGAAACACATGACAGTGTGCAACGAAGTAGTGTAAGGAAGAACAGCAATCTTGAAGATGCTGATACGCATTTGACGGATTCTTTTCCAAACCGTAAAGAATCGGAGATGAGTACCGAGATCTCATTTAATGAAGGATTATTAACCCAAGAAAGCCACAGTAGGGAAATTAAAGAGGTTGAAGTCTCTGATAGGATCAGCAACCTGTGCAGTTCTCAGGCAAATGAAGCCAACAATTCGCAAAGTCCAAAAGAGAAACAGGCTGAATGTTCTGATGATTCAAGAGAGAAAAAGTCAAGCAAAGACAATGTGTCTTCTTTTGCTCAAGAAACGCAGAACAACCGTGATAGTCAGTTACAGAGAAGGCACCAAACGAGCCCAACAGAAACTTCAAGAGTTGTTCCAGATACCACTGATAATAGCACTACAAAACCAAGCAAATCACTGGATGGTAGAGAAGAGTGTATGTCTGAAGTGTTTACTTTACAGACTCCAGCACCAGTTGTATGTAAATTCACAAGCCCTCACGACCTTGCTAACTCTAGATCTGTGTGCCCATACTTGTATTGTGAAATGGAACCGTGGACAAATGCAGGCATTGTAAAAAAGGGACCTGTTGCAATACCAATTTCACAAATTGCCAATACAAACCTTTCTCGTGCTTCCAGAACAAGTTTATGTATTGCTCGAGGAAACAAAATTGCAAATCGAAGTGCTCAGGATTTGACCATAAGGGCTTTCAACACTCATGATGTTGTGATGGTAAACAACTCTCAGCTGAGGTTTAAATTTAAACCCAAAGTGGGACCCATACTTGTACCTGTTGAAAGGGAAAGATCTTCCAATCAAGAGCCTTCTACGGATAATATTCAAGGTAAGATATCTTGTGAAGGAGACAAATAATCAGGGTTCCAACGATCTTTGAAAATCCTGGAAAGTCGTTGGATTTGGAAAATATTCCAGGCCTGGAAAGTCCTTGAAAATGAGCCCCTGAAGCTTAAAAGTATGAAGGTTGTTTGAGAGGCTTTCCCACCCCATCCCTTCTGGAAACTGTTGAAAATTTGGTCTTCAGAAATGGGATTTGTTGCATTTATCAGATTTGGGTATGAGAATGTTCATCAGTCTTTTGTTGAATTAGGTTCGGAACGCTGTTGTAAATAGAACATTTTTGGTCTAATTTTTACACACTCACGTTGTTTGCTTTTTTCCTGATTTAGAAGAAACCAATCTAGAAAAACTAACAGAGGTCCCTTGGAGATCATCAGTAAGTGATGAAGGAAGCAGGAGGATGTTCCCTGAAACTGAAAACGTTACTCCAGGTCTTTCATGCACCACCGTACCCGCTATCCATGAAATCTTGTCACTGGAAGAATACACGGTAACAGCCGTCACTGAATTTGGCTTCACCGATGCCGATAGATTGCTGGTAAATTTTATCCATGATGCGGTATACGGAGAAGGGGAAATTGGATTGCCTCTTGTGACGCTGCGAGTAAGTAAACTTAAACCTAAAATCTAACTGTTTTTGTCTCTTTTTCAAAGAAATGAGTGAACGTTAAGATTGAACAAGCAGTATTTATAACGTATTGCATGCTAGTCCTTTAATCACGAAAAGCTCATTTGACGAATTTTTGGGGTGTACAAATAAAGTTACGTCAGACGTCATCAATTTTGACGTCACAAGTTTACTAATGTTTCCGTGTGTTGTTGTGTGATTAGATCTTTGCAATGAAACCCCAGAAACGTTAATCAGAAAAGAACTGCCGGAGCTAGGACAGAAAATATGTCCAATTTTGCACGAAAACTCACTTGAATAATTTATGACCAAGTAGCATTTCCTTTTTGCTCCGTTTTCACCTCAGTTTCCAAGCTACCTGGTAGATCAAAACCTACGCCCAACGTAAGAGAAAGTAGAGGCCAGCAATATCACGGAAAGAAAAAAGAATGAAAAGAGATAACAGTACAGGCAAGGGCGGAAAACTAACCTTCTCTTTCTTCTTCGCATGCTCCAAAATTGAGTAGTCCTTGTTTTGCTTCAATCAAACGAGAAAACACCGTTAACTCTCCAACAGTTACGTTTTCAGCAAGCTCGGTTGATATTAAACGCCTCTAAAGCCTAAATCCTTAAAAATTCTGTGATTAAAGGGCTAATACTTGCATATTGAGCAAGCTTTTTTTTGTTCGAATGCAAGTTTAATTGATTGGACCATTGATACTCAGATTTACCAAATCCTACTTGATTTTTAATATTATTTTTAATGAAAATAATAATATCAATGTTATTATTACTAATGATAATAAAAACAATAACAATAATAGTAATCTTGATGATAATAATGATAATGATAATAATAATAATAATACTGTGACTGAGTGGACGGTGTTTAATGAACTGTCAACTTCGCCAGACACGTGAGAAAATAAAATTTAATTGCTTTGTTGTGTTTAACAGGAGTCGTTTCACGAAAAGCGTCAACTATTTAAGGCTCCCAAGTATTCGTTTGATTGCCACGTCAACAGGCTGTGTACGGTTAAGATGGTAAGTTCAAATTAAAGGGTAACAACTTCCCGTTTATTCTCATTGATAAATTGGATTTGATTGCATTGTCAAGTAGAGAGAGGATTTCAACCCTCGTCGCCGGCCACATTTTTCTGCCATCCCTGGTTCATGTGACTCTGTTTTTGATGATTTCGTTTGTCGTAATGTTGTTGTTGAATGGCACTTGTAGTGGAACTCCAGGTTTGATGTTTTTAGTGGTTGCTTAATTATTATGGAACTTGTGTCAACTCGGGCAAATGTTCACTTTTCGGATATTTTTTCAGCCTCAGGCCTGTAGAGCTCGATACAAAAAGCGTAGAGGGTTTTTTTCACTAAATATTTTAGTCTTATTTTTAGTAACACACGCTAAAAGGTTATTTTTTCTTCACAGATGTTTAAAGTTGGCTTGTACCAAACACGTCTTGTCTGTGCAGAATTTGCAAAACTGTGGTGCGCCAAGCTCTTGCAGGTAACACGCACTTTTCTTTCCTTTTTAACAGTCAAATCTGTTTTTAACAAAGAAAACAGTTTGAAAGGGGCATACTCAATTCTTGGTCACAGGTTTGATTGCTTTCATTCTTGAAATTTGAGGACTTTTAATTTTTTCCGATTGACTGGCAAAAAACTAGGTGACGTTTGGTATTTAAACAAGAATAAAATTTGATACCTTTTCGCTAACAGCTTTGGTTTACTTCTCCGTTCTTTGACTTACATATCCAGGTTGTCTATCTTACAGACAATTAGTGTTATGCACCCATCAGTGTAGTCCCCATCATCGTGTTTTTATGGAGCCCGTGACGGGAACTTTTCACTAGATTTCATGCCCCACCCCAGGTTCTTTTGATGATTTTTGTCAAATTTCTGCCCCTTCCCAATGAAGTTTACGTTGGTTTTATTTTCATTTTCGATTCTAATTTTTCTTGTCTTATAAACAGAAAAACATCAGTGCAAGTTTTGTTGCACAACGAAATCGAAGAGTTATTGCAGATAAGCGTTTTTAGTTTTCAGGATGTTTTTGGTTTTGCAAATGTACCCTAAAAACTTGCAATTCGGTGTCACCCATCTGCTTACTTGCAATTCCGTTCTTTTGAAAAGCAGTTATGTTGTCCTATTATAGCTCTCTACTGTGTGTTTCGGGTAACGCTATATTCGATTTCGTCAACGTTTTCTGTATCAACCCAATGCAGGTGAAAGACAACAAGTTTTCCAACAAAGGAATCGCTGACCAACAACAAAGTGCGACTGGCTCAAATGTAGACACAAGTGGAGCTTTAGCAAAGAGACTCAGCGAAGGAGCAGTATTACCAACCGACAAACCAGAGATGTCCAAAGCATTGGGTGTGAGAAAATGTAATTTTGAGGAAGTAAGATGCAAAGAGTCATCGCATTCCACCGAAGGCAATAATATGCACGGAGGAGGCACTGAACCCAACTCTGCTGCCTCTACTACGTCAAGTAAGGGAAATCCAATGGACGTTGAAGGTGTATCTACACTGATTAACGTAACTGCTTCAAGTAAAACTTCCACAGGTTTGGCCACCTCGTATGAAAACACTGAAACAGCAGTTGATGCTGAAATGGCTGATGTGCTACCAAAACCACCACAAACGGATATAGCGGGATCAACTACTGAAGAAGCCTTAGCGAATGATCCAAAACCACCACAAGAATATGGTGTATCAGCTGACTCAGTTGTGTGGCCTGTTACAAGAGACTCCGTTTCAAATGTTAATGGTACAACAGCAGGAACACTCCATATAGGAGAAGTAAGTGGACAAGAAATATCTATTGAAGGTCGAGCTGCGACCAGGATGCCAGCTGCCACACATTCGAATACACCAACAACGAAGGCATCGGGATCGAGATCTGAGAGACACACTAAAAGCAAAAAGCCACAAAGAGATGAAGAAAGGTATCGTACTGAAAAAAAAATTGCTGTTTTTATTTCATTTTCGCTCTCATTAACGATGGTTATCAAGGTTTGTAATGATATATTCGTAGTCATGGGATCATTCCAACTACTTCTGGTCAAGTGTGAAGCTACTGATAAGAAATGTTTTTGCTACTGATCAACTTATTTCCACAGAAACAAAGATTCATATGAATCTCAAGGCCTAAACCAAACACTGATTGGTAATACTAATGCTATAACTACTAACACTAATGCTAAAAAACGTTAGCGCTAATGTTAATCTTAAAGGGGTTCTTTCACGGCCGAGTCAATGGACTTTCTCTTTTTCAGAAATTAAACTCAATTCACCAGTAAGACTGTAATAAATCACTTCTACCAAGGTTTTATGCATTTTAAAGCAATTTATTAGATTGTGTTCCGGCCCGGAACACAAGATTTAACAACTATAATCCAATTTAATCGCCGCCTAAAACAGACCGTCCGTAGCAATTATCTCTTGAAAAACTTAAAGTGGTATCTGAACAGTGCCTGTTAGAGATATTTTAGCTTGAAACAGCTTTTTTGTCTATAAATTCTTGAGCATGCGCAAAGCCGTGAAAGAGCCCCTTTAAAACGTTGGCTGTATACAGGACTTTGCCACTCTTTTCAGTTGCAGTAGTTAGTACTCAAATTGATTATTCCTAATTATTTTTAGCGTAGACTTGTATTTTGCCTTTGCGCTAAGAATTCCTAACGGATTTCCTAAAGCCAACTCGTTTCAAATTACTGAAGTTTTTTACCGACATATTATCATGTGTTTAAGATCTTAATATTAAAAGACGTATGCAAAAAGGAAAAAGAAACCACGCTTTGTCTTCATAGTCTCACTCCAGAATGACTGGTAAGTTTTTTTTTTTCACATGCAATACGTCAATATTCAACCAATTGTACCACCAGTAACTTACTAACTGCTTTTCATTCCACAAGCCTTAAGCTAGAAAGCAGTGCATGTCATTCTTTACTCCATCTCTGTGAAACAGGTTTCCAACTTCATTCCTTCCTTTTTTAATAAACAGTACAAACTATTCTGGTGTGTTTTTTTTCCTTTATTGATATATTTATTTGCTTTATTTTCGTCAGAAATGTAATATTCGTTTGCCAGTTAAAGTGACGGGGTAAATACAAGACGCATTAGATGGAACGCCGATTGTAGTTTTCAGTTTCCTTTTTTTCAAGTTGTGGACTCTTTCCTCCTTGTTACAAATTTAATTTTTTAGTTGCACAGAAGACAACAAAGCGTTTCAAAAATATATACTAAAACAGCTAATGATTATCAGTAGGATTCTTAAAAATGTGTGTAATTCTGCAATTGATTTTGGCCTAATTAAATCATAGACAAGATGAAGAACATTTCATGCGGAGTCACCCTCAAAATGAGCTCATCTATAGCCTGAACGAACATTTATCTTTTTGGTTCTTATCAAATGGAGTGATTATTATAGCTTAGATTTATTTTAGACCATGCTATGTAATTTAATATTTTTTCAAATCTGTAAACATTTTGAGGCTATTCAAATATTGTTCTTATTATCGTTATTGTTATCGTTATTTTTATTACTATTATTATTAATAATAATAATAATAATAGTAAATATTAATGTACGTTTGTCTCCTAGTTACGATCCTCTGCTCGTGATTTCACGCCCATGGGTGTCCTTCGACGGCTCTATTAACAAGGACACGCTCAGAATGATGGAGGAAGCAGTAGCACTTCTGGTCATGCACAAGCCTGGCATACGTGAGGTAACCAAGCCAATGACCCAAAATCAGATATTTCTTTATTTTCAATGGAATGTTTCAGATATGTGACCAGTGTCACCAAACACACTTGATGGACATTAAAAACTTCAAAATACATGAATATTACCCTACCCTTAACTCTAAGCCTAACTCTGTTGAGTCAAATCCCTACTCTATTGAGTCATAGTCATGTTGTAGATTGTAGATCATAACCGTACCTTATCCCTAACCCTATTGAGTCAATCATGTTGTAGAATGTGGATCATAAACCTAACCCCAATCCTAACCTTAGCCCTAACCCTTAAGAGTCAAAGTCATGTTGTAAATTGTGGATCATAAACCCAACCCTAAACTTACCCTTAGCTCTAACCCTGCAGCGTCAAAGTCATGTTGTAAATTGTGGATCATAAACCCAACCCTAAACCTAGCCTTAGCTCTAACCCTAACGACGTGAAGTTATGTAGCTGACCAACTTAACCCTTTTTTTTTTCTTGCCGTCTTATATTAGATCTTTTTCCTTTAATTTTCAGTACGTTCGTTTTCATTTTTTTAAGATTTTCGCAAGGTTTTTATGTGTTTCAGCGAATGTAATAGATCAAGAAAGATATCATTTTTCCGAGCCATTAGCTAGTAAGACCTGCGCTTATGTTCGTTTTCTATAGTTTTTGTTCCCATTCTAAAGTTTCTCATCTGTTTAAACTTTTGAATTTGATATTTTTGTTGTTAAAGATTACATTGGTATGTTTTAACATGTAATCAGGCTTCCTTTTCCTTTCTGTGACAGGATGAGGTTTTTCAACATTTTGCAAGTGCAGTCTTCCCTGTTGCCGTTAGTGAAATTCTTGAGGTTTGTTTAATGCTATGGGCTGTGACTACAAAACTCTTACTGTGACTTTTACTGTGGTTAGCTACTCAGATTTGGATTAGAAGTAGCAATATGACTAGCGATGTGTACGACTGCTACCACGACTGTGATTGTGATCGTGACCGTGACCATGACTATGACTATGACCATGACTGTGACTACGATCATGACAATAACCATGACCGTGACCGTGACCATAACTGTGACTGCCACCGTGACAATGACCGTGACCGTGAGCATGGCCATGACTATATCCGTCCCTATGACCGTGAGTACATTTGACTGTGACTGTGATTGTGATTATGACTTTGACTCTGACTATGACTGTGACTGTGACTATGACTATGACTATGGCTATGGCTATGACTATGACTATGATTATAACTGACTGTTGTTGTGGTTGACCGATTGTGGCTTTGTCAAGATAACATTTATAATTGTAGCAATTATAATGCGACAATAGTGTTGATCACTGTTAAGATTTGGATTACAAAAACGTGTTTATAAAGGATTTTATGTCTTCTCCTGAGCAGCAACTTTAGGAAAATAGTGTTAATTATGCAATAGAAACGATACTGAATAAAGAATGAAGACAACCTCGAAAATCATTTAACTGTATGACTTACGATTTAAGTGAGAAACGAAACACATGTATTCAGCTTTTTAACCATTTATATTTCCTTCTTTCTTTCTTTCTTCAGTCAAGATTATTTTAAAACATGCATTTAAATCTAATCAAATCTAAATCTAAGTACATTTACGGAATAGCATATTATTATATACGCGTTATACGGATTTAGTTTTGAAAAACTTGACAAATTCACTTCCAAGCAAGTGTCTGGTGGAGAGCAGATCAACGACACTTCTGATATTTTCGACAATGTTTCCGTATCTCGTACAGGTTCTCCAGATCAAAGGCTGTATCACAAAACATTGCTATACAGTCCACTCAAGACCTTCTCTGTTTTCCAACGTACCAAAGAGCAAAGGTAAGACATTGCCATACATACTGTATCACAAAGCCTATCTCGAAAGCTTCTGTTTTTTAACCCTATCTGGCCCGGGCATTTTGGGAGTTCCTGGGGTGGGGAGG
>JANRMR010055549.1:2873-14318 GCA_025434825.1 Bergia sp. 'catenularis' | reverse complement strand
TTTGCTATCGAAATATTTCAAAAGACTCTCCACTCTGAATGCTTCGCTTTGAAATGATCAAGCGGCTCGGTAGCATTCTGTTGTTGTTGCGTGGCAACAGTCAAACGCATAAATTTTGCATATATTACCGACCGACAACTCTTGCGGTTCAATAGGAGCCACTTTTGTCCGTGTTGAAGTTATAATGTTTTTTTTAGCCGTATAATAAGTTTTAAATCAAGTAACTTTAAATTTAGAGGTACTGTGGTACCAGTTGTAATTTATGGTCGCAAAGTTTGGAGAAATATTGTTTAGGTAAAGGATTTGAATGATTTTAGTAATAGAACATGCACTGTCATAACACTTGAAGCTTTTTCAGCGCGTTTCAGATACAGTTTAAGGCTCGGTCAAGCAGATTTCTGTTAATTACAAAAGAAGTTATTTGTAGTACTTAATCATTTGGCATAAATAAATGTCCCTGGTTTTTCCGATACTTTATTGGGCAAAACTTGTTGTTCATGAGACCGCATGATCTAATGAGATGCTTTACTTGACTTGTTGCATTTGATATTGGAAGTAGTAAGTGAGATCAAAATGTTTGAAACAAAAGCATCTGTTCTTTTTTTTTTTGAAAAAGAGGTTATGAAGTGCACTAATAACCACTTTTTAATTTCAGAGACAATTTTTTACAGAAATATTATCTTTAGTTTTATCTGTATTTAAACATGACTGTTGTTGGCTTTGATTGTTAATCATTACTTATATACCTATTATTCGATGAGTAACGATATTGTATAAGTTGCAGACTTCACCACGCGATTTCATAATGATAAATGTTATGCAACTACGTAATCTTACTGGATAATATTTTATTTTTGTATGTCATTGTAATGGTTGATTTCATATTTTTTCGAATTCAAATTTTCGAGAGCTTAAAGAGGTCGCTGGCGTGCCTTCTTAACACATCTGAAGTTTTTGCACGCATTTGTAACGAGGTTTTAAAAAGAGTAAACAATATCTTACTCTTTCATAAATCGCCTTTTTGTTGTATAATTGTTTAATTTCAGAGACAATTTTTTACAGAAATAATATGCAGTTTTATCTGTATTTAAACATGGCTGTTGTTGGCTTTGATTGTTAATCATTACTTATATACCTATTATTCGATGAGTAACGATATTATATATGTTGCAGATTTCACCCCGCGATTTCATAATGATAAATGTTATGTAACTACGTAAACTTACTGGATACAGATCTGAAGTTTTTGCACGCATTTGTAACGAGGTTTTAAAAGAGTAAACAATATCTTACTCTTTCATAAATTGCCTTTTTGTTGTATAATGAACAAATTATTCAGCGGAAAGTTGTATAATAGGGCTGGTCATTTTTTTATTTTAACTTGCCAAATGGCTGGAACAAAATGAAACTGAATCGTAAAAAATACTTGGTCGTATTGTACAACTTCCCACTGAAAAACCTGTGTATCTTGAACGGAGGTACATTACGTTTGCCTTACGTCGACAATTTGGTTTTCTATCCTAACTTATCCTGCGCGTTTATTCAAGTAAATAAAGGCTGTAAATGAAAGATATAAAAAAATTGCAAATCCTGACTTTTGCGAACAAATCGTTAAAGCACACGTATACATCCTATAGTCACTGGCACGAGAATATAAATATAACTTGGAATCACTTGCAGTTTACGGACAACTTTGAATTCGTTCAAAAAGCCCACCAGTCACAAACATTTTTTTAGAAAAATGGTTCCGAAAATACTTTTAAAATTAGAGGTACTGTGGTACCTGTTATCCTTTTCTGTCGCAAAATCTTGGGGTAATCTTGTTTGGGTATAAAAGCATTTGAATGAGTCTAGTCATAAAGTCTGCATTATCATGACACTTGAAGCTCTTTCAGTGTTTTTCAGATTCGATTGTTGCTTGGTCAAGCAGAATTCTGTTAATTACAAATAAGTTATTTACAGTATTTAATTATTAGTTCGTGAGGCTGCATGCTCTTATAACATAACTTTTTGACTCCATTCATACAGTATCTGTAATTTTCGACATTTTCAAAGACACGTTGCTCCAAAATTATTCGACATATCGGGATCAAATCTTAAGAACTAATTGTGCCATCCTTTTTCGATTTATGGACACTTTTCGTTTGAATCTTAAAGTTGTATTTATGCTACATTACTTCTTATAAAGTAAAGCAGATATAACGCGTCTTCTGACTGGCTTGGCAGCATTGTTTCAAAACATTGTGGTTTTATTGCTTCTGTCACGTAAGCCGGCTAGTGTTTTCTAAAATGGCTGAAGAACAGGCTGATTTCCCGAACTTTTCGCTGAATTTTGACTTTATGAATTGTCCTGCGTCGGAACAAAATTAAGGAAATAAGTTTCATGGCAAACAGCCGCATTTTTAATGTTCTCAAGCTTCTATTTAAACAAACATGCATGCATGTGAAAGCCGACAGCACAACACCGCTTCGCAAGAACTGGCAGCTGCACAAAAACAATTGTCTCAAATGTTTTCCTGTAGCTTATTTTATAAAAGAAACAGAAAACTCGCCCGCCTTCTCTGTTTAGTTATAGAGGCACTTGCGAATTTGTAAGTACACTCAAGAAGTGCAAGAAACAACTCGCCTTCGGCTTCTGTTCCTCCAAAGCATTTCTATACTTACAAATTCACGTCTGCCTCTATAACTAAACAGAGCATCGAGGCAAATGCAAATAATGACGTCATATTGAAATCCGCCTTATTTAAAAATATTTAATATCGATGAATGGCAATATTATATATGTTGGAGCTTTCAGCACGCGACTGCATAATAATTGTTATATAACTAAGTAATCCTACTGGAAAATATTTATTTTCGTATGTCCTTGTAATGATTGATTTCATGTTATAGAAATTCCAATAGAGCTTAAGGGAGTTCAATTCCGGGTTCCTTGTAAATTGTTTAAATCAACCAAAATGTCCACGGGTTTCTGCTTAGAGGAAAAACAGTACCATGATATCTGAAAAGTTATAGCCAGATACAACTTTTCCATTATAGGCGATTTTGCTTTCAGAACTCTGAAAACTATTAAGGCTTAAACTTCAGTAAAGTAAATTAAAGTAAAGTGCGGATAGTGTTTTCCACTTTTTCAGCCAATATCTACACTAATATATTCAGTCAGTCTGTTGAGTGGGTCCTTAGTCATTTAGTTTCCAACTGACAACATTCTTGATCTTATATTGATCAAAATCTTATTAATGAACAGCTCTAACGATACAGGTTAAGAGAATTTGGTTTTGTATTGTGGTTTTCTAACTGTCGATCAATTCTGATGTTCTCCAAACGTAGCAATTTTAAGATCTGTATTTGATCAACGTAAATAAAGTCTGAGTAGTGGCTGTCTATATAAACATTTTAATTCTGTTGGGATCATTATTCATTAACGTTCTTCGTTGCATGCAAGTCACTTTGAATCAGTGTTTGCTTGAAGTTCTAACCGATTTGAGAAGAGGTGTCTCAATTAATTCAGTACAACGATTCGGAATTGGTGAGTACTTGATCAAACTCGTTCTTCTCAAATTGTTTTGGCTACATTAAAGATCCCAAACAATTTGCAAGGAGTCAGTCTGATCGTCTCGACCGCTTGGACTCTATTTGAGACGATCAGGGCGATCCGGACGATTAACAGTCACGTCAAATATATTATTTTTATATTGTAATGTTTTCTCGTCTAGCGCAATTACAAGACAATCATGTAGAACACTTAGCCAATGATAGTTTGTAGGGAATTGTCAACTTACATGGTTGTTCGTGCAACTTGACACACAAATAAATTTTTATTCGCAAAATTATATCAATCAAGTAGCTTGTAACAAGCGAAAAATACTACAATCAAACATTACTGACAGCGGCCCGAGTTAAAGCTACTTCTTGTTTACTAAGTTTAGTTAGTTTACTGCAGTGATACAATTTAAATCAATGCCAACAGGATATACTGAAGAATTCCCATTCAAAGAGTATTTGCACGGTAAAATTTTTACTTTGGAATGTCACTCTGTAAATTTATAAAGTTTGCTGGAAATCTCGGAAGAGAAAGTAGTTTTGGTAATTTATCAAATCAGTAATTTTGACATTTTTAAAATTTTTAAAGAAGGTTTTATTAGCTTTCTTTGTTATAATCCATCACAGAGAAACTTTTGAGAAGCTAATTCGCGCATTTATATCTTCAAAGTTGGTTCCGGGAATAGAACTTTAAATACTTGGTTATCTGATAAAATAAGTGTTAAGTAGCAGCGAGTCCAAAGCATAACCTAATCTCAAACAAGAATGACCACATCAGCCTGTGCACCAGCACCTTCAAAGTGATAACCTGTCAAAACCAGAACAGATCTCAAGATTCTCGTGCTTACCTACAAAGCTTTCCATGCACAGATACCACAGTGTATTACCGAAACCCTGGCCCTATACAAACCTTCACACCAATTAAGATCAAGAAATCAAATTACTTCTGGTTGCAAAATCCAACACCTAAACTTTGGGAGACAGATTCATGACAGTTGCTTTAACTAAACTATAGAACTCTTTACTGCTACTTGAAATCAGACTCAGTTGCTAGTTTTAAATCTTTTCTGAAGACTCAAGTTCGTTTCTTTAGAAAAGATTACTTTGAATCACTGTAATTTTCATACTGATTAAGTCTATCCACTGACAATTAAAAATATACATAACCAATCTCCGTAATATCTCCGCAGTTTCAATATTTGATATATTTTACATATTTACTGCTCATCCGTATTTAAAACAGAAGCAAGTGTTTTACTACACTGATCAAAACACTTACACACGGCGAGCTAAAGTACATTTCGCAAAGCATAGAAGCTAGTGCAAGGTAAGAGATACCACATAAAAACCACGTATGAACGAAGTTGTGTCACTGAGTTATGAATAAATATCACAATAAATTCTTATTGATATGCATATCTAACTTTTCTTCCACTTACTTTTTTATTTTATTTGAGTGCACAAAGCGACCATTTTGAAGAGTTACACACCGTTAAGCGCTTTTTCCGTACACCATGAAAGGTTGTCCTTCTGTTGTAAAACTAGTGAATATGATTTATGGAATCAAAACACCATTTATACTCAACTGTCATCATAAATACTCTAATGATGGTTCTGTTAGCCGAACCCTCATGAGTGGACATTTCTTCCTTTGTCATAAAATTGAAACGGTCAAAAATAATGTTCACGACAAACTAGTTAGTTTAGGAAATCCTAATTAAACATCTAAAAATGGAAATAAAATGGTTTTCTCTGAAGTGGTACAAATGTCCGAACGAGTGCCAACCTCTCAAGAATACTACGCTGGAGAGAATTCATGCCGACACAAAGTTGTTGCGTTGCAAGGTCAGTGTTACGAGGAACAGCACAATAACTTATCTGATACACTTTTTTTATTTATAAAAGAACATTTTTCATAAGAACGTTGAGGCTAAAAAAATCCCAAAATTTAAGAACATGCTGAGGCTGGGGATACGTAGAGAACATTTATTTTACAGGCCGTATTCATTGGAGAACTGTAAAATAATTCCCGAATGTGGATATACAGAGGCAACTAGTGAAACTTGTACATCTTTTAAGAAAACACTAAATTACTTATTCTTTCAGCCAGGCTGGTGCAGTTGGGAATTAACTTGGTAGAGTGTCGAGCCAGGGTTGCTAATCAATAATTAAAGCGCAGTTACAAATAGTTATATTTCCACTTTGCGTTTGCTTGTGTGAACGGAAAATATAAATTTAAGTTTGTACCCGATCCTAAAAATATGAGGCTTAAATCCTCAAAATAATTAAGAACTTCTAGCCTCAGCCCTCAAATTAGATGTTCTTACAAAAAAAGAGTGTATGTGATATATGACTTTCACGAAAAGTGTTCCGGAAACTATGGCTTTTGCAACAGGACAAAAGCTATCCAGTATTGTGTAAACAAGGCATAATATCGTTTGATTTTTAGTTATGACCGACAACAAGTCAGTGTGTGTACACCGTTTCATTGATTGATTCCCATATACCTTCGATGCGGTCGAAGTTTTAATACTGAAGCTTTGAAGGGTTTGGTTGATTTTATGCAGAAGCTATAGAACTATCAACAAAACGAAACACACCAAAATGTTCTCCAGATAGCCATATTTTTCCCTTTCGTTATTTCCAAAAGTTCCGTATCCACAATATCAATTATTGACTGACAGGTAAGCTTTCTATACGCAATATATAGATCTAATCTCTAACCAATAAGGTGATAACATATCAGGTCTCTATATGGCTGTATGCATGTACACCCAGTCTTTAGTGAAGTGTACGCGGGTGTGACTCTTGATCTAAAAGCGTCAACTTGAAGCTATGAAGTGGACGAATAAAAGATCTTCGTGAAACCTTAGCAGCATAGCAAGTGCGAGTTCCGTTGAGACCAACACGAAAGTAATATTGCTACGGTTCTTTGCTTAGATGAAAAACAATCCCAAGATATCTGAAAAGTTTTTAACCAGATACCAATATAAGGGTCACGAGAAACTACTTAGTTGAGGAAATCCTACTTAGAGATTTAAAAATAGGATTCAATGGTTTTCTCTGAAGTCTTCCATTAAAGTCTGAAGGTGTGTCAGCCTCTCAAGATTAAGATCGTTCGATATTTCCGATAAACAAAAATTTGTGAATCTAGAGTTTCAGCGTGTCTTAACACTGTCCCATTGTTTGAATATGGTCTTTGTTATTCCATTCACATTTGTGAATCCCAAGGTATCTGAAAGGTTATAACCAGATACCAGTTTATGATTATGGAAGATATTGCTTTCAGAGGTCTAAGAATCACAAAGCTTAAGCTTTAAGCACGAGTATTGTTTTCCACTTTTGCAGCTAGTGTTTACATTATAAATTCTATTCGTCGCTGAGTGGTTGCGTTCTAATTAGTCATTCAGTTTCCAACTGACAACACCCTAATTGTTGTATATTGATCGAAACCTTATGAACAATCATCTCAATTTAACGAAACAGGTTAAGATAATTTGGTTTTGCATTGTATAGTTTTCTAACTGTTGATCAATTCTGATGTTCTCTAAACGTAGCATTTTTAAAACCTGTTTTGGTCAACATAAATAAACTCTGAGCAGTGGCTGTCTACATAACATCTAAACTCTGTTCGGATCATTATTCATAAACACTCTTCGTCGCGCGCTTTGAATCATTGTTTGCTTAAGGTTCTTACGGATTTGAGAAAAGGTGTCTCAATCAACTCAGTGCTACATTAATAAGGTATTGGTGAGTACTTGAACAAGATCTTTTTTAAAATCTCAAATTCCTACTGCTAAATCAGAGTTCGAAAACAAGTAAAAAAGTGCGTTTTGCAAGGAATCTAACAGTCACTTTCATTTCTTTTTTGTTATTTATACTTTTTTGGCGCAACTACTAGGCGATTACGTAGAATACCAAGCCACAAGTTGCAAGCCATTGATAGTTTGATGGAAAGCCATGTTACAGGAAAGTTCATGCTACTTTAGACACACAAAAACAGATCTTCCAAGTAACTTTTTACACGCAGCAAAGCGTACAATGTTTCTAAAAATCCTCAAACATAAACGAATGGCCCGAGTTAAAGCTACCTGTTTTTCTTGTTTATTTAGCTAAGTAGTTTTCAGTCTTTCAGCTCTACTGCTCAGATAAACTGCCTCACATCACAATACCCATCTGACCAATGTTAAGAAGAACTACTAATGAAATTTATGTTCTTTGACGTAAAAGAACTTTCAGTTATCAGTTCTAACGCGAATATAGCAATCACGTATGAAGAGTAACCGCTCGGCAGAAGTATTACTTTGGAATGTTAATGGATAAATTTCGTAGTGTTTTCTATAAAGAAAAGTTTCATATTATCACTTCCTGTTTCGCATTTGTTTCGCTAGTCTAGCCGGTACAATTCAGTAGCTTAAATAAACTTAAAATGGTTTTACGTTTAAGAAATGTGGTTCAAAATCAATATTCTAAAATCTTCTCTGTAAGTGTAAGGTAATATTTACCAGATATTCAGTGAAAGGAGTTGTGACATAACTGTTGCAGCAACTAAATTGAAAATCAATAATTAATTTTTATTGATAATAATACTTACTTTTCTTCCCTTTATTTTTATTTTATTTAAGGGGAACAAAGTGACCACTTCGAGAGTTACGCGCCGTTAGGCCTTTTCCGTAGACCGGTTCCAGAAATGTTACTTTTGTTGTTAAACCAATTAACATGACTTATGGAATCAAATGAATATTTGTACTCAATGTATCAATTTTTTGTATCTCCATTAATAATGGTTCCGTGAGCTGAATCGTCATAAGTGGACAGCTGCCCGGCCTTTGTTATAGAATATAAGGTTCACGAGAAACTACTTAGTTAAGGAAACCCTCCAGTTAAAGATCTAAAACCAGGAATAAGTGATTTTCTCTGGGGTTATCCATTAAAATCTGAATGTGTCTCAACCTCTCAAGATTAAGATCGATCGACTTTTTAGTAATTTCCCACGAGAAAAAGTATCTTTGTTAACCTAGTTTCAGCGTGTCTAAGCACTGTCACATTGTTTGATTGTGAACTTGGTGATCCCATTCACTTTGCTGAAGTTTCAGTACTCAAACTTTGAGGTTTACGATTTGCCATTTTGTAAAAATTACAAAACTATCAGCAAAACAAAAATTACCAAAGTATTAATGGAAAACCATATTTTTTCTTCTTATATCAAGATTTCACTTGTTCTTTTCACATCATTCATGTTTTCTAATAGTTCCGTATATACAATGTCAAATATTGATTGACAGATAAGCTTTCTATACAAAGCAGATCTAATCTCTAAGCACTCACGTACTACACTACATGACTGCACGCACACACTGTCTTAAGTATTATGCGGAACGTAGGTATGACTCTAGAAGCATCGATTAACTTGAAGCTGTGCAGTGGACGATCCCTGCAAAACATTAGCAGCATAGCAAGTCATTCCTTTACACAAGTTCGGATAAGGACAATCCGAAACTTTTAATTGATTTGCAGATTACTGTACATGTCCATATAACAGGTGTGAAGAACTTGCGCGCAAGATTCACCCGCATTAAGAGTACAGAGGTAGAAGGCATCGTGACAAGAGAGTAAAAATATTCCCAAAAACTTACCCATCTCCTCTAACTTTTTTTTCAAAAAAAAAATGTTTTCATACCCTTAACCAGATTCCCCAATTCAGATTGCTGCCTGCAAGCCTCATCAATTTAAATGTGCTGTGGTGTACAAACTTTATTCAAATAAATGATTTATTTTTAAAAGTGTCATACAAGGTCTCACTCGGATTGACTTTGGACTCACACGTCCATTTGACGAAACAAACAAGCAACGTTTGCAAATTAACTTTTTTTGCTGTCACAACATCACAAAAATTGGTAGAATCCAGAGACACCTGACAGAAAAGACTAGATAACAAAATTTTCATCGTGAATGCCGGATTCTCATTGGCCTACTCGATTATTTATTCATTTTTCTATCTATCCATCTATCTATCTATCTACCTATCTATACATTTAATTATTTATCTATTTCTTTCTTTCTTTCTCTATTTATTCATTTATTTGATTGTTTATTTATTTATCGATTTATATATATATTTTGTTATTTATTTATTTGTTTATTTAGTTGTTTGAAATATACAGAATTCTCTCCAGTTAACAGGTATTTATTTCTAAGTTCTAATTCCAAAAATTTTTTAAAGTGAAGCTTGATTGTTCCTTTTTAGGCTACTTAATGTACTCTGGTTACCTATCTAGTTGACGTTAATTGTTGTTGAGCTTCAGGACAATAAATATTTTTGTATTTTAGCTGTGCATGTTTTGTTTTCATTGAATTACAAATAAATAAATAAAACAGTCCGTTTAATTTTTTGACAGCGCTAACTTAACATGAAAGTCCAAGTGGCAACGCTTTTGGCTTTAATCGCCGTCCTAACAGGTAAATAAATGGTACGATGGTGGTGATTAACCTTTTCTAAAGGCAGGCATTCTTAAAATTGTGTTAAATGTTAGTCCTAGAACAAAGGAACTCCTACCGCTTTTTTGCAGGGCTGTAGCCAGCTATGTGCAGATGAGGCAAATGCCAGCTCCTCTAAAATTTGTGATCCTCGTCGATTTTAGAGGGTTTTTTAAACATTTGAAGGAACTGTTTTTCAAAACTGCCTGAGGAAGAAACGGTGTCATTTTTTGCCTCCTCTAAATTTGAGTTCTGGCTACGGCCATGTTTTTGTATCTTCAAATCAACTTCTCTACTTTTCTTAAAGTTCACCTGCGGTTATTATAGTCTTGAAGAATGTGGTACTGAATATGAGGAAACAATCGAGAACAAATCAGTATTAAAAATACTGCTATTAATACCGTTATTCACATTAAAGAATTAAAGTTATTAAGGTATTTTTAAAACTCTTGGAAGTTTTTTTAAAAAAATGTATCTTTGGTCGTTCTAGAAGTTAAGATTTGTGATGATCAAAATGGCTGATGCTTCAATCTTTAATCTAGGTACCTTTTTAGTGTTAACAATTGTTACCGTTTCTATGAAGTATTGCCATGTGTCTAACTTTTTCCGACATAAAAATCTTTCGGAAAAAGTATGACGTCATCTTGAATTCCTTTCACTATATCTGTGATGTCTTTTCTGAACATGCACTTCAGTTATCCCCTTTTCAAAATGAAACCAAAATGAGTGACTCTAATCCTTAAGGCGGAGCAAGAGGAAGACTTCGACAAGATAAAATTAGGGTCCAATCATTACTCTTGGATAAGGCCTGGGCTGACGAGAAAATGAAAACAACTTAGATAGGAAATCATACCGATAGTTTACCAAAAAACATTCTGAAACTAGGTTAGGTCAAACGAAAAATTTTGAGCAAGAAAATTGTTTTATCTTCAGTTTCAACCCCAGCCATAGATAATGGCCCGTCTTTTAAACAACAATAAACGGTCACACTTTCAGTATGTTATGAAACCAGACATTCCTCATACTCAGCAAGAAATGCACTGCATTGCATTGAAGCAAGCATTATCCCATATAAACGTTCTTGAACTCCAACACAATCACTTCAAACATTAGGTCAAAGTATTACTTAACTGTTAATAAAAGGTATGTGTATTTGACAGTGAACTACACAGAAGGATCGAAATGTAGAGGGATTTCCTATAACTCTCGCACACACATTTGCTGTGCTGGAAGAATTCTTTGGAAAGGAATCAACAGCTATGCTTGCTGTGGAAGCCACAACTACAACCCTCGCACACACGTTTGCTGTGCTGGAAGAATTCTTTGGAAAGGAATCAACAGCTATGCCTGCTGTGGAAGCCACAACTACAACCCTCGCACACACGTTTGCTGTGCTGGAAGAATTCTTTGGAAAGGAATCAACAG
>JANRMR010055548.1:0-16048 GCA_025434825.1 Bergia sp. 'catenularis' | reverse complement strand
TCCCTCCTCTACAATTATTTTTAAATAATCACTTGCGCTTACAATTGCACCGTTTTCTCTCAAATTATTACATATTATATTATATGATATGATGATATGATATGATATGATATGATAAGATATGTTATATTATGTTATATGACATTACATTACATTTAGTGAATAAACCCTCTCTACGCTTTTTGTAACAAACTTCTTACAGGATGAGGCTAAAAACGTGTCCGAAAAGTGAACATTTGAAACTTTGAGGACACTTTTTCAGACGAGGGCCTGTAATAGCTCAATACAAAAATAGCACAGAGGGGTTTTATTTATTTTATAATTCAACAATAATTTTCTCAGTTGGAAACCGCAAAGCACGTGCGATGAACGCAATGAAGCAAAATTTGTAAAGTTCTTTGCGTTTTGTGGTATTTAATTATTACCTAGCTCTGTCTTATTTTCCTTTGTCGCTCTTCCAAACATAGAAGCTGAACTTTCGGCCATTATATAGCAAAAACAACCAAAAGCAAAACAATCTTTAATTGTTTGTATGGTTGCAAATATTGGCCCTGCTGTATCGAAAAATATTGGCCCCGCCATGACCAATAGCATCGCGCGTTTTCACCAGGAAAATAATTGCTGAATTATAATATTTTGTATTATATCATATCATATCATATCATATTATACTGTGCTACTATTACTATTGTTATTATTATTATTATTATTATTGTTGTTGTTATATGGTATTACCAAAGACAGAGTAAACCAAACCACAGCCTGAAGCTAGAGTTATACTGCAAAAGTACCTGGTTTCCCTGCCTGATGAGAAACAGCTCGAGCAGCTGTCCTGTCTGCCGCTCATGAATGAGACCTTGGATCAGCGAGTCCAGGGCACTCTTCTCACTGTCCTCCGGAATGTCAACCGAGAGGGCCTGGGGCTGGGAAGAGTTGCAGGATGTACGTTGAAGACGCCTGAAACATAAAGCATAATCATAGTCATTCTCTTTATCATCATTGTTTCTATAACAAATGAACTACTATTCTGTTACCTTAAAATTCTCTGTGGTTTGCAATCCAGCGAAGGCACAGGTTGAATAAAAAGACGAACTGACGACGCATAGTCCGGCTCGGGACTTGAAGGGAAAGCAGCCATTTTGGGCTCGTTGAAACCATAACTCTTGCGCATCGGAGCAGTGGCCAACTACAAAGAAGAAAAATTTAGTGGTGGGATGCACACAGAAAAAGCTCTGAAAAAAATCAATGAATTACCGTTTCGATTAACTTCCTTCACGGGTTGATCCGTATAAAAACATTCTATACCAGGTTTGCCCTTTCACTTTGGCAGACCTGCCAACCACTGAGGGTCAAAAGTCGTGAGTTTCTGACCAAAATAATCGTAAGATAACGGAGAAAACCGTGAGATTTAAAAAAAATTTCTGTTTTGGCAATTAGTGTTGATTACAGACCGTTAGATAGTGAAAAAAGTACAAATCCCGTTCTTTCTCGTCTTAAAGTTCCATTTATTGCCGGTGCTCCTTGTTATAAGAGGATCTTGCCTTCTTTGAAGATTCCAGTGCGCTCGAAAAATATAGGATATTAAGAAAGAGGTCTGGAAGCGAGTCGAGTCAGTTAATCACGCGAGTGCAGGGACAATGTGAAAGTGGCCATTTTAGTGCTTTTGGCAACCAAAGCTACTGCGTTTTGTCACAATATAAATTCTGGAGATTTTTTTCTAAAAATCGTGAGATTTCAGGACCTTGTCGTGAGAAAACATCAAAAATCGCGAGACTCACGCCAAAAGCGTGAGAGTTGGCAGGTCTGCTTCGGTCAAGAAGGCCATAATTTCGGTGAAATAACGCCTCAAAACCGACAGTCTTCAAGGAGTCGCTCACGTCATCATTTCTTCCGTATTCCACAAGGATAATTACTTCTGAAGTTCTAACTTAATTTTCTATTCAGTAGGGGTTCACTTTTAGCTCTCTCTTCGCAAACTAATTAACACGCGATTGCTCGTACTCTTGAAGTTGTTGTTATATTAAAGTTTCCTCGTTTAAATGATCCTGTAGTATAGTCTGCTTCCTTTTTAATGCCTAAGAATACAAACAGAAGATGTTCAATATTTTAAATTTTCGACAATAGATTATTCTTTGAATAGAAACGGATAAAAAAGGTCTGACTCGTAACCTAAAGTAGCGAATTCAAACCCAGGCCTGACCACTGTGTTGTTTCCTTGAGCAAGGCACTTAACTCGACTTAGCTCAGTCGACCCAGCTGTGTAAATGAGTACCAGCTTTTCCTGGGGGCTAACCTGTGATGGATTAGTGTCCCGTCCGGCGGGAGTCACAGACTCTCATCTGCTTAACACAACGGAAACCAGAGATAAGCGCCGGCCTTATGAACTACTTCGGCAAAAGATTTAGCTTTTTATTTAGCTTTAGTAAATGGATGATAAAAGGTTCTTGCGGGATCCATAAAGATGGACACTATTACTAGCTTGTACAACGCGCGTTATTGGTTAGACGAGCAAAATGCGACTCCCACTCCCGTCTGAACAATACGGATCGAAAGGTCATTTCCCAAGAAGGTAAAAAGGATTTGATAGAAATTAATATACTTTCGCCGGTATCATACCTGTAGCTGTAACGTGCTCGCGTTAGTGTGGACTGGCGTGATTGAGTGTACAAGTCGCGGATGAGCAGACTTTGCCCGCAACTGGGGCTTGCTTGTTTGTGGTTGGCTCTTCCCACTGTCATGCAGCACACTGCTGTGGGGGCGCATGAGTGCCCTACGGGGTATCAGCTGGTTCAGCCCCTCATGCAACACACTCTGTGGAAGGTTTGATAACTCGTTCTCCCTTCGCACGCAGGAATGCGGCCTCTGCTCCATTGACTTGAGATAGACTAGATTTGGGTTGGTACGGTGGCGTTGTTGATGTATAGTAAACCTTGGACACCTGACAAGAAAACACGGAATTTGAATTAAATGCAAATGTAGAGCGGCTAATCGTCACCCTTACAGCACACTGGTGTCGAATTACAAAGGCGCAGCAGCTCGTAAGTTGGAACCGAAACATATATAGGCGCCTCTGGAAGCCGCTATACAGTTTGTGCTCAACACAGCCGGTTGGTTTAACCCTATTTAGACTGGACTTTTTTTGACGTTCCTGGGACTGGGGGGGCTGAAAGTGCCCGCGGCCTATATCTCCAAAACTATTAAAGGTATTAATACTAAATTTGCCATGGTAAACATTAAGTGAAAAGAAATTTAATGATATATTGTTTTGTAAGCTATGACGTCATAAATCCGCCATCTTGAAATTGTCCGGCGGCCATCTTAAATTTTTTTATGACGTCAAAAAGTGTCCTAATTAACGTAAAATGACTGGAAACTTGTTGGGATGAATTGCAAAAAGCAAAATTCACAAAATGCAAACACATAAAATGAAAAAAAACCGAAATAACCAAAAATAATTCTGAAAATAGAAGGAAAAAAGGATGACTTGTCATTCAAAAAAGGGTTGCTATGGAAACGGGGTAATTAGTGAACACAAGTTTGACACACTAAAATGTTCCTCGATAAATTTTAGGAAAAGTCACAAAATCCTGACCTTGTACATGAAATGGTTCTTTCGCTAGAACGGTTGAAAGTTGGCGCGGGCACTTTCAGCCGCCCCCCTCCCCCAAGTCTGAATAGGGTTAAGCTGTATATCGGAGGGTTTCCGTTATTGTTATTAACGAGTCTACCAGCTCTTGATTAACTGTTTGAGTCAAAGGTTACTTTGTTTCATGTATCGAAGGTGTTTGAATTTGAAAAGGTTTGTTTGCAAACATTACGTCAGCTGAAATCCGCCTATAGGTGATAGACCACAACACCAGGATGACCTTACTCTTTTTGAGAAGTGTGTGCGTTCTTGTTAGCCCTCCGACAGAACATCGTGAGACCTAACATCCCTTTCCAAGAAAGGTGTGGCAAAAGAAAATCCCGAATTCATCCCACGGCAAGGATGTGACAGGACCTTGGATTGACCTTCAACTATCTAATCAACTGAGCCCTTGAGCATTGTAGGTTTGGAGCATGAACAGAATATTTCTGATCTGGGCCTTGGATAATATCCATTATCGAAAATCTAAAACATGTATGCAATTATTAGATAACTAGATCTATTACTGAGGGACTTGATTGCTATCTGAAATCCAAATTGTTCAGAATGTGGAATCTACCGTACTATAAAAAGATGCCATACCTTACCAGTTAAAAAAAACTTTAAGTTCTAAAACCCGATAATTAAGCATTCCTGAAGCTAAGCGGGAAGCCTACAACAGAATTTCCCTACTTTGCCATCCGTTGAATTTATAGCATAAAATAACAAAGTCTTCCCTTTATTCCTTCCAGATTCTGCATGGATCGATAGACAGAATAACGTTCAGAAATAAATATGAAATGACAGGTTGATGAATATTACCGTAAATGCTCGGCTCAAAATACTAACCAGTAGTTTACTAGTGGTTCCAACACAGTATCCTTGGTAGTGAAGAGATTGCTAAAGGTGAGCTTGGTCGCATCTTCCAACATCAATCTTTTCTTTGTTTCCAAGGAAAACTCGAAGACGCCACCACACCTCAAATACTTGTCTTGCATGTTTTTGATGAGCCTGATTAATTTAACGAGAATAATGTGTAACTTTGTTCCGGTCACTTGTACATTGTTACATACTGTAATTTAGCCTCTGATTAACTTGTATTGTTGATCGACAAAGGTTGATATGGTATGTTTTTGGCCGTACGGTTGGGTGTAAATCTGACGCTTAGAGCGTTAGCTGAATTGAGTCTGCTCTGACGAAAGACTAACGTTCGAAACGTCAGCTTTAAACCAAGCCTTACGGTGAAAAACATACCACATGAACTTTCGTTGATTAACAACACATATTCAGCTTACTCGGCCGCACAGAAAAAACAGTTTTTGATTTCAAAAATAGTTTTCAAGTCTTATTAGCTTGCATTTCTTCTTTTAGTTTGTTGATAAACAATAATTCATCTAGATCTGTTATCTGACAGATTGTGTCACTTTGTATCGATGTCCCTCGGGAGAAAAAGCCAGTTCGTCGGTAACTTCGACTGCCTGTACACCTGCCCGTTTCTAAGTCTGGCCGCATGCATACATGTCGACTGCCTTTCTGTTATTTTACTAATATAGGTTTACCCTCGTTCAAGGTTTCAAGACTCTGTTTGAAGATTGTGAAAAAGTAGCAGAGTAACGTCATTTTGCTCCAGAGTAACCTGGAACGAGTGTGCATGAGTTGCATTTATGTTATTCGCTACATAAGAATCAGAATTTTTTTTGTTGAGACATCTTTCTATATTTGTTTCTTGTTTTACCTTTCTAAACGGAGAAAAATAAACCACAACTTTCCATGCAGAATGACATGGAACACTCCAAGACGAAATCAGGAACCAAGATAAAAAAGTTTAGAAGAAGAACATAAGGAAAGAAACTTATGTTCTTCAGAGAATTAAAAGGTTATTGAAAAACACTTTCTTCCTTTTTCATTTTTATGTGTTTTTCTGGCCCAACAAATATTTGTTTTTCAAGTGTGAAACTTTTTTGTCATTGATTGAGTACGTTAGTTAGCAACTGCTGATCACAACTATGAATATTCGACAGTGATTCTGGCCGGTGTAAATAGCAATTTTGAATTCGCTTTGATTATACAAATCAACGCAATATCTCCCTGAGCGAAACCCTGTCACTTTGGAACACCTTACCAAATCAAAGTTTATCGTTAGTTTCATCAGTGTCCTGACAACTTATTAGGTTGATCAAGTGAGGCAATTATCTGGGTACATCTCAGAGCACAAAAAAATAAAGCTAAAAGCTATAATATTGATGCTAACCGTACTCAAATTTATTCCCTCATCAGAAATTAAAGATTACTGTTAGAATTACAGATGTTACCTATGGTCTGAAACGAACTCAGTAAGTGATGTGACACTCCCATCTGGACAAAGAATGAAAATGAAAGACTTACAAAGCTTTTTCCCCTTCGTACTGTAGATGCTTTGCACATTCCGAGTCCAACCAAAAGCGAAATTGACTTTCTCCATTGGTACCTAAAAGAAATTTCTTAAAAGCATCAAAGGCTTCCTTCTTGGTCATATCATAAGGTGCGCTATCCTCGTCCCATCCATCATCACTGATGATAGAATCTTGATCGTCAAAACCAACAGATGTAGCTGCAATGCTTGGTCGCCTTTTAATGTTCAAGATTCCTCGTATTCCTTGAAGAGTAGTAAAACTAGATTGGTCCACATCAGTGTTGTCTCCATCCAGATCAGATTCTTTGTGTTGTGGGAGTACAAGCTCGGGCTGCTGTTGGTTTGAAAACATATTTGAGACACCTACATCATTGGTACTTTTATCCCCCGTAGCCAAAGGTATGAATGATTTCTCCTGTTCCTGTCCAAGCAACTGTTTTCCTTCAAAGTCAGGTTGAATAGCCGAATCAGTGAGAACGCAATTTGTGCCATCATTGCTGTCTTCTTCAGCTCGAATCGGTGAAGCTGAGATTGAGCTGAAACCACTCCCCCTTGAGTTAGATGTGTTCCTTTCCAAAACGCGAGAATCTAGCGTTCTTGGTGATGAGCTCATGTTTGTGATTTCTTCCACTTCTTTATCTTCCACTAAGTTTTCTTTGTCAATTTTTTTGAGTGCCATGAGCACTACGTTCTCAGAGACGTTTTTGCTCGTTGCAACACTGCATTCGTTGCAAGACACTGAGCTATCAAGATCTTTGTTTTCCGCAATATCTTGTTGAGGCTGTACCTCATCAGAAACATCCAATGGTTCTTCAGTGGCAGGCAAATAAGAAATCTCATATTCACTTGCTTCTAAAATCGCTCTCGAAACATTGTCAACTGCGTTGTCAACAGTGATACAAATTGGGTAACTTTCTGCAGTTTTCTCTGCAAAATTAGTATAATCTGCAAAGACAGACTTTCGGGCTAAATCAGTGTCGGGAATATTTGTATGAATTTCACGATCTATCTCTTTCATATTTGTCACGTGTTCTTCCAACTCGTTTTTCTTATTCATTCCATTTCTTGGAGAAGTTCTTAAATTTGGTTCACTATCCTCAGTTTTATTCGACTGCTTTGTAGTAATGTTGTTGAAAGGTTGGATACGATCTTCCTCACTGGCGTTCGTTTCTGCATCTTGGATAATCTCTAAGCTTTCTCGTATACTTTTAGGTGAGCTATGACTTGAGTTACGCCATGTCTCTTCATCAACATCATCAACATCACTTATCAGACTCAGCCCCGAGCCACACCTCGTACTTGAATATCTGCTGTAACTTGTTTCAGACTTAGGCCCGCTATAGCAACTAGACGAGGATTGGGTCTCAAAGTCATCGATGACATTGTTTCTTCTCTTTGATTCCAATGTTTTTTGTACCGAGTTTATAGGAACACTTCTACCCGTACTTGCTCTGTTTTCAGATTTCTTAAACGATTCACGCCAAGCATCAAAGGTTTCTTCAATGGTATTGTAATGACTTGGTAAATATAATTCACCTTCCTTTTCATCATTTTCTTCTTTCTCATCCTCACAGCTGTCATCATCTTCATTTTTGTCGAGTTTAAAGCTGACTGTACTAGTTCTTCTTCCTCTTCTTTGCAGCACTGTTACTGCTAGTTCAACGCCACTGTCTTCGTCGCTGAGAACATCTCGTAAGTAGCACTCCTGAAGGAAAATGCATGTTAGTGAATATCAAAACTTACAAAACACCCAGCTGAGGGAAAAAAGACACGGATACCCCGTTGACGACAAAGAACTTGACAATTATTAAACGGATTTTAACATACTTATTGACAGAGAGAAACTCATATCGTACAAGCCACGGGCAAGGAGATTCAACATGTCAAAGACTTCTTTAAATTTCAAAGTTATAGGACTGTTTCAAGAAAAGAAAGCCTTGTAGCTTGAACAGATACATAAGATCCAGACCTCAAAAAAAACCCTCTTACCAACTGGCACACTAGGCCATTTGTTAACGAAGTATAGTTAGGAAACAACCCCTAAAAGTCACAAGGATATCCTACCCAATAATTTTTCAGTTTTTTTGTCACTTAAGTTTTATTTAATTGCTAAATATCCCAGCAAATTCGAATTTTTAAGCAGCATTCTCCAAATGTTCACAACGTAGCCTTACAGAAACCTTGTAATGGCACCTAAATGTTTTCTTTGGGCATTTCTGGATTGTTGTAAGGTATACCAGGATAATTTCTATTACATATTAAGTAATTGCATTTTACCTGCCCTTGAGCTAGGATTTTGGAGAGTTTATACTCTGCATAAAGTTCACTCCTGAGAAACAGCTGCAGGCGATGATTCTTTATAAAATTGAAACCGTCATCTTTATTTAGTTGATTTACATAGTACCCCATCCTGGCCTTGTTGCTGCTAACATTATATATAGTCCCTTTGAAGTAGGAGAACTGTCGGAGTGCTGATGCAGCCCTTGCATCTCCTGTTCCCACATCATCAGCTAGCTTCTCATAAAACTCCTCAAACAACTGAGCTTCTTTGTTGTAAAAAAGCTTTTGCTGGAAACACTGCAAGATACAAATATCGTTACCTTCAACAACAAATGGAAACAGTTTCATAATGTTGAGTACACGGAAAATTTAAATTAAGCATATATAAGGTATATATTTTTGTTTTGTTTTGTTTTGTCGCACCCTAGTTAGCAGTATGTGAAAATAGAAAATAAAGGGAAAAAATAATTAAAAAAGTAAGATACAAAGTTACATGTACGCTACATCAAAGATGCCACATCATGTTAATGATATTATAAAAGTAATGTAGCCTCACTCAGTATCTTCAGTGGAAACAAAATTGAGATTATAGTATATTAACTTCTGAGCTTTGAGTATGGTATTGGCTGAGTGCCTTCTTGAAATTGACATCCACCTGAGCTCTGGTTGAATAAATAATTGGGAATTGGTTGAGTAACTCCTGTGTATTGTATAAGATGCCCCCAATCACTAGTTCAGTAGCTCCTGACAACTTGTTGAGTAACCACAGAACATTCTGGCTCAGTAACCCCTGGAAACTAGTTGATCAAGCAATGGACATCTTCGAATTGACTAACCCATGGAAATTGCCCCCTTGAACATCCGTGAAGTAATCCCTGAGCATTAGTTTAGTGACTCCTGGGCATTGGTTGAGTTACATAGATCATTGAGCACTATATGAGTAATCTCTGAATGTTGTCTGAGTACCATCTGGCAACTGGTCCCTGAGCATTGGTCGAATACCATAGATCTGAGAATTAATCCCCTGAGAACTGGGAATGAATAGTCTTTGGACACTGCTGGAATGAAACCTGAAACTGGTCCCTGAGTATTGTTGGTGAGTACCTTGTAGAAGTTGGGCCCCTGAGCACTGGTTGCCTACAATCTGGAATTTGGCACTGACTGAGTGATTTCTAAACATTGGTTTCAAGTATACTTTCTGGAAATCGGTCTCTTTAACGTTCAAGTTGAATACCTTCTGGAAATTGGGCCCAAGAGCATTACTTCAGTTCCTTCTGGGAATTGGTCCAAAGGTAATTGTTGACTCAATTACCCTTTGGGAATTGGGCCCCCTTAATATTAGCAGTGGTTGTCTCAATTACCTTCTGGAAATTGAGTTCCCTTAGTAACAGTTGACAAGATCACCTTCTGGGAATTGGGCTCCCTTAGCAATGGTTGACTTGATTACTTAGGAATTGGGCCCCCCTTAGCAATGGCTGACTCAATTACCTTCTGGGATTTGGGCCCACTTAGCCGTGGTTGACTTGATTACCTTCTGGGAATTGGGCCCCCTTAGTAATGGTTGACTTGATTACCTTCTGGGAATTGGGCCTCCTTAGTAATGGTTGACTTGATTACCTTCTGGGAATTCAGCTCCCTTAGTAATGGTTGACTCGCTTACATGTACCTTCTGGGAATGGTTGACCTTCGTGGAACCAGGCTCCCTTAGCAATGGTTGACTCAATAACCTTCTGGGAATTGGGCTCCCTTAGCAGTGGTTGACTCAATTACCTTCTGGAAATTGGACCCCCTTAGCAATGGTTGACTCGATTACCTTCATGGCATTGGGCTCCTTTAGCAATGGTTGACTCGATAACCTTCTGGGAATTGGGCTCCCTTAATTAGCAATAGTTGGACTCGATTACCTTCTGGGAATTGGGCTTCCTTAGCAATGGTTGACTCGATTACCTTCTGGGAACTGGGCTCCCTTAGCAATGGTTGACTCGATTACCTGGGAATTGGGCTCCCATAGCAATGGTTGACTCAATTACCTTCTGGGAATTGGGCTCCCTTAGCAGTGGTTGACTCAATTACCTTCTGGGAATTGGGCTCCATTAGCAATGGTTGACTCGATTACCTTCTGGGAGTTGGGCTCCCTTAGCAATGGTTGACTTGATTACCTTCTGGGAGTTGGGCTTCCTTAACAATGGTTGACTCGATTACCATCTGGGAATTGGGCTCCCTTAGCAGCAGTTGACCTGATAACTTTCCGAGAACTGGGCCCCTGAGCAATGGTTGAGCACCTTCTGGGAATTCAGCCCCTTGAGCTGAACACAGATTGACTATCCCCCGAATGTACATGTATGTAGGTTGGATATCCCTTAGGTAATGGTTGGTCAATGCCCCATGCCCTGCCATAAGGGAGTGATTGACTCTTTATACCTACATGTTGGTAAAGTGCAACATATGCAAATGCCAGGATCAGCATTTTCAGTTGTGTTAATAAAACTAAAGCTTGACCTCAGCATTTCTTTTACTAAATTAATTGATTATTTTTTACCATTACTATATGTACAAGCTTAAGCCATGTTTTGATTTCTTCTCATACTATAACAAGCAGTTGTTTACATATGAAAGATATGTGCATCATCAAGAACTTTTCCTTATAGATATAACTTACAGGTAATGCTAGAAAAGTGTTGAAGAAGTCCACAAATGATTGCTCATCAAGGAACACATCCTGTCAAAACCAAGTCATTCAATATTATAAGTAAATTATTTTAAACTATTTATGAAACCATCATTGACTTAAATTCAGTTTAATTCAACAATAATTTTCATAGTAAAAATGCATGATGCTATTGGTCAGAATTGATCATGTGGTGCATGCTGGCAGGGCCAATGTTTTTTGATACAGCAGGGTCAATATTTGCAACCACTTGCAAGCAATTAAAATTGCTTTGGTTTGGCTATTTTTGCTGTATTAATGGCCAGAAATTCTGCTTCTGGGTTTGGAACAGTGACAATTAAGGGAAAAGAAGATAGAGCTAGTTAATAATTCATAACTACAAGACACAAAGAACTCAACAAATTTGTCTTAATTTACTTCATTGCATTCATCACCTGACTTTGCCATCCCAATTGAAAAAATTACTGTTGAATCATAAACTAAATAAACCCGCTCTAGCTGCACTACTTTTGTATTGAGCTATACAGGCCCTCATCTGAAAAAGTGTTCTCAAAATTTCTCATCTAAATGTTCATTTTTCGGACACTTTTTCAGCTTTGGGCCTGTGTAGCTCAATACAAAAAGCATAGAGGGGTTATATTCACTAAATATTTACCTAGAAAGATGAAAATTATTATAGTTATATATAATAATATAATTATATATAATAGGTATCAAATAGCATGGCTTTCTCTCATAATTTGCTGATAAATATTACATAATTATACTTTGTTTTTTCTGGCAAAACTTTCAATAACTGGGTTGGTCAGACAAACAAAACAGTGGGGATGGCCTTATATCATAAAAAAGATCTCTTGGCCATTATTTTTCTGATAGTGCAAAAAATTTACATTAATTGAGATTAATATTATGTATGTCAGCAGGTCCATGCTGAACTTGTGTGACAGACTCATTTAAGTTACAAGTGCATGGTTGATGCATGTGTAACAAGTGCAAAGAAAGGGTGATGGGGGGGGGGGGCAGAAAAAGAAAACAAAGAAAAAAGGGAGGATCCAACCTCTTCTTCCTTCCTCCCCCCCCCCCCCCCCTCATTCCTTCCTTTTGTGCTTACTGACCATTTCATGGTCAATAGGTCATGAAGAAATTGTGTGTAGAAGAGACACCAGGGAGATGAAATTTACTATTCTCACTATGATTTCTTCCTATAATAGGTGCCTTTTCTTTGTGTAGCTTTGGCTTCGTCAAATCTGTGACACATGCGTGTAAAATGTAACTTCACAATTGACTCCAAGACATGCGTTTTAGATCCCATGTTCTAATGAAAAAACCCGACCACCCTGCCATGAAAAAAATTACGAAAAAGAATCATCACTGATCAGTTTATTTATTTTAATTGGCTGGCCTTGAGCAACGAACATCTTATACAATGATTTAATATATTATATTTGAAAAGAATCTCCGATTCTATCTCGTGAAGCTCGTAAAGCTGGCTAACAAAATTCAACACTGAAATTTAAAGGAAAAGGATCTCGTGTTGAGATGTTAAGTCGACCTTTTCATTTTGAATCACGACTACACGAGCTCGCGCGATCGATATGTATATCCTGTGATCACTAAATTATCGTACAACGATGAAGACACTCACCAAATTGAATTCCGTCAATTCTTCACACAGTACCAGGGATGATTTAGAAAACATAGCACAGATGATTTAGTGGTGTGCAACGTTTCCATCTGACGTTAATATCCCGCAAAAACATCCACCAGAAACACTGCACTGCTGACCGGCGCGCGTACTACCTGCAGGCCTCTGATCTGTTGCTCATTTCTTGATCGTTCGTTACTGGCACAGCTGGTTGCTTTTTCTCGTGATATTAACTGTTTAAAAACTGTATTTGATATTGTACTTTTATATAAATTCACGTCCTCAGTACGCTCCAAAATCGCATGAAAAATATGTTGGGAAAATTGACAGCTAAAGATTCACTTCGACTGCTCTCTCGCCGCCATTATTATTTGTGATTTGACCAATCACAAATCAATCTGCATCATTTTGTAATTGCCATAACAACGAAAACCAAAACAAGTTTCATCGACTTTTCAATTATTCATATTAACGTGTTTTTTCTTAAAATTAATTTCTGGCTTTGCATGTTTTTCCATATTAAAAGAATCAATACACGGCTACGGGATGTGCTGAACATTAACTTTTTAAAAAATACCTTTATAGTATAGTTTGTAATTATATAACAACGTTGTTCGTTTTAATAAGCCGGAGTGGTATATAGCGCTTATTACAAGGGATCTGACACTATTTAGCTGCCCTTGGTAGTGATATTTGACCATTTTGTAAACCTTCTTTATGACAAACTCTGAGTTGACTATAGCCTGCTGGCCGGCTCAAATGCCCACCCCTCCCCCCTCCCCCTCTCTCCTCAGCATGATTACCGTGAGAGGCCTCGGCATGAGTGCATCAGAAAACATGGCGTCGATTGCAAGAGCTCTCAAACATGTGTTTGGAACTTACAATCGTGAATTATACCTTAAAATCTCCTTAGCCACGTGTAGGACGAGAAAATTTACAAGCTACACGGACTCTGAAGCTCTTGTGTACAGAGAACATGGCGACCCAGAGAAAGTTCTCAGGTCAGTAACATTTTAAAATGGGAAACATCAGTCATGAGATGAAGAAGCTGCAGTGACTTGAATTCTCATGCACATTGAAGGACCATCTCACATTTTTCAGTCATCCTCTTGACCTTTTGAGATACGGGTGAGGTATATATGTATATGATTATCTACATCCATTTTTCAAAGGTCAGATTGGCGTCAATACGCAGGCCGAGATCAGGACCAAAGTCAGTGGCAGTGCAAATGATGGCAGCACCAATTAATCCAGCTGATATCAACCAAATACAAGGTACATTATAGTACCTCAACTGAGTGGAGTGCAATTTGGTCTGAAATCATACGTGTGATTTTAAAATTGAACGACCGCGTAGCGCGAGTTCGATTTGAAGTCACAAGTATGATTTCAGACCTAAATTGCATGGCAGGAGGTTCAATTATCAATTAATTACATGTATATCCGTTTTGAAATCAAACTAAGATATTTAAATCTGTGGCATCCATTTTTTTGTGTTTTTGTAGCTGGTACTGTACATGTCAAAATTACCCCATGTTGTAATTGAAGTTGCTCTTTTTCGTGTTTGTATGAATTATCATTTGGTAAAGCTGTTGTCTTTTGCTTTTCACTTTCACAAAATAAAATAAACTGCAATGAATACCAGAACAAAAAATACTTTCACCCTACAGCACCATTTTCTGCATACAGTGACACTAAGTAAATTGCATCAAATTATAATCACTTAATCATATTCCATTAATACACTCCACGCTTGAAACCAACATTTGCCGAACGTTCAAAGAACACAATTACAGCATCCTCGCATGTGGTAAATTAAAATGAAAACTCAACACATTTAAACACTTTTTGCACATGTTTAAATATAATTTGATTACTGGCTCAAACTGAATGATTGTTTAAACACATTAACAAGCATTTTAATACGTGCTTCACCTTTAGGTCCCTTTTTATGTATGGGGTCACATATAGTTATCCACTGCTAGACAGCCAAACATCAAGACAAGGTATCATACTTAACCTTATGGTACAAATCGAACTAAAGCATTAAGTGGTCAACCATTAAATACAGTTAGTCTGTACTAGATAACTCAGATGTGTGATCATGCCAGATTACCTCAGTCCATAACAGTTTGGCTTGATAACCAGAAGGTCTCAGGTTGAATTTCTGGTCTGCCCAGTGTGTGACCTCTTTTGCCACACTGTCTTTGGACTGGGACTTGAAGCCATTGTTCTGTCAGTCACCAAAGCATTGTTATTGACATGTTTGGGTGTCTGTACCAGATACTAGTTAAAGCTAATTCCTTTCCTGGGCCAAGTGGCTCGTAAGGCCGGCGCTTATCTCTGGTTTCCATAGTGTTAAGCGGATGAGAGTGTGTGACTCCCCCTGGAAAGGACACTAATCCATCACAGGTTAACCTCCAGCAGAAGCTGGTACTCATTTACACAGCTGAGTCGACTGGAACAAGTCCAGTAAAGTGCCTCACTCAAGGACACAACACAGTGGTCAGGTTGGGGTTCGTACTCACGACCTTCAGGTTACAAATCAGACATGCTAACCACTCAACTACTGTGTCACTAATACTAGTTAACCACTGTATATAACAGTTATTACATCTGTGTCACCAGGTACATACCCTATAAAACCCAACCTCCCTGCTGTTGGAGGTAATGAAGGTGTTGGAAAGGTGGTCGAGGTTGGAAAAGATGTCAAAGAGCTCAAACCAGGAGATGTTGTGATACCTGCACCAAGTGCTCTGGGTAAGTGGTCCATCTATCCATCCATCCATCTATCCATCCATCTATCCATCCATCCATCACATACATACATACATACACACATACATACATACGCACATACATCAGTGTTCTAGCTAGGCCAAAACGAAAGGGCACGGTGCCCTGTCGTTTTTCCCAGCGCCCTGTCATTTTTGTCCAGCGCCCTGTAGTTTTCAGAGCCTCAGACTTATTATCATAAATTTTGATGTTTCAACTTGATATTTTGCAAAGCTCTTGTACATTTTGAACGATCGCTTGAAAGCCACTCTCAAAACAATGTAATTCTGAGCCAGAATAGTCAGTCAAAACAAATGAGTAATAAAAAGCTAAACAATGCTTGGAACAATGTCGATCATAAGTGCACTTCAACTGAACTTTAAAGCTTAAAAAACCCTGGGGAATTATATGTTATGCTCAGCTGTACATGTAAGACCTGATACTAGTAGTAAGTAACCAGAATTGTTTGAATTCTGTTTCCAAACCACGAAATGCAAGCATCATTTGTGACCAAAAGGTCAAACTTATGAGACATTGAGTCTGGACACGTCCAAGAATGTCCTTTTTAGGAAATTAATTAAATGTGAAATGTACAGTTCGTGACTACAGTTATTCAATTGGACAGATATAAAGAACTGTATTTAACATGTGGTTTGCGGTTAC
>JANRMR010055547.1:0-33265 GCA_025434825.1 Bergia sp. 'catenularis' | reverse complement strand
ATGTTATGTTATGTTAAGTTATAAGTTATGTTAAGTTGTGTTGTGTTGTTTTATACTGTATTGTATTGTATTATTTTATATTATATTACGTTGTGTTATTGTTAATTTAGGTTGTTATGTTATGTTATGTTTGTTGTGTTATGTTGTGTTGCGTTGTGTTATGTGATGTGTTATGTTGTTATATTAGGTGGTAGTACTGTGCCAATGTCCCGATTGCCTATTGTGCCCCTTACGTGTTCCTGCTCATGTCCATCTTGTGTCTGAGTTCGCACCAGCACCTGTATGTAGTGCCAATATTTATATTTACCTGTGTATGACTATATGTTTGTGTAAGTATCATTGCGCTTTCTAAACGTGTACTTTTGTGTTAACACAAAGGATGTGCGTGGGTTTTTCATGTATATTTCTGCCTGAATGCAAGTAGGTATTCCTGAGTGCAAATGTATTTTAACAACGGATAACATATGTGCGTATAGACAGTGTATTTTGACTAAATTACCATGACGTTGACTGGAGTTTCACCAGCTAACGTGGCAACTTCGTTTCCTTGAGGCATAGTGACTCCTGCATCACCTACTCCCATCTTCATGTCGTTGAGTCCATCTGGTGTCACCTTAGTTGCAACAACTGCAACTTTTCCAAAGTCAACAGTCACGTGATCTTCACCTGCTACCATGTCCGACAAAACACCTAACACAACTGAATCTACTTGTTTCGTGATATCTTCAAAGGAATCTTTTTGTGCCTGAAAAACAAGGGATTTATTTTTGCTTTTGCTAAAAGGCTGATCAATGTTGTTACCGCAATACACTGCAAGAATTCCCAGACTGATTCCACTTAATCTGCTGAACTCTCTAATTTCCAAAGAAAGTAACTTTTCTTCCGTGGAGCCACATGTGATGTATTGTACGCCCTACGCATTTTCCCGTTTTCTTTCTAAAAACTTGTCGGCAGTATTCGTCTGTCTTTCTGTGCAAGGAAATGGTTTCGCCAGACAAGCTTTCTACTATTCCAATTTATGTTGATACCTGTTTCCATAAAACGTTAAATGCTTTAGATTCTCTGATAATTAATGGTATTAACTAGTTCACCAATCAAAAAACGTCAACCAATTTTATCAAAAAATATCAAGAGACGCAATAATTTTCTAGTTTAACCAATAAGCCATGTAATCTTCGCTCCCAAAGATTTACAGTAACAGTCACTACAAAAACGAGTTTTTCTTGGAAGAGCAGAAATTCCTACTAACCTTTATCGTAGCATTGGTGATGCTGCTAGATACAGGCGATTCTTCTGTTTTGGCATTCATAACTCTTGTTATCGCAGACACGATGTTTCCCTCAGCAATATTGATGTAAGTTGCTTGGGAAAGATCTTTTTGGTCTCTAAATATTTGCAATTGTTTAGTCAGTTCTCGAAGCATTCCCATGGCTTTATCCTGAAGGAACGTAAACAAGAAACTGGGTGAATCCACTTGGCCGATGGAACAAGTTAATGTGACTGACCACAGTTATAAATAATCTACCTGTACAAAAACAGGGCATCCAGCCTTGGTAACAGCTAATGAACCCAAATTTGATAAGACTGTAGTACATCACCAGGAGAGTCAATCGGGGTAAGTGTCTTTGTGATTCGATCAGTTTCCATGGTAATGCAAAAGATCGATTACAACAACAAAAAAACCCCTTTTTATTTGCAAAGAGACTGATCATTAGATTTTTTACAAATGTGTACACATATAAATGAGACCGTTCCATTACTATGACATGAATTTCACTTAATTGTAACGGATAATTATTAATTTGTTTACAAAAATAGGTTTCACTAAATATTGTAAGATTTTGGTTATTTTACTTTTGATGATTTTGCTATGATGCTGACTGAAATCATGCAAAATTCAATCGATTTTTAATGACAAGATTTTGAGCAAACTTGGCAAAATTGACGTTTTATTGTTGTATTGAAACTTTGGCATTGCCACTAAAACGATCAAAACCTAAAAATCCAAGACTGCTATTGTTGTATTTTCTCTTGCCAAGTCTGTTAACTCTTCAGAAACAATTTTAGCATCCGGCGCAATTTTCTGATGTGTAAACGGGATGTCACAATAACAGATATTTCAGGGAAACAGAAATGGTTGTATAAGCTAGGCGTTCCTGTTAGTGAACAGTGGTGAAGGTCGGATGTCACCTATGTTGGGTAGATAAAACTCAAACACTGTAACTATTCTCTTTCATTTTTTAAGTTAAATTTCATTTCCTTCAAACCAGCTTATTTTTTATCCAACATTTAGACTGATAAATCAACCAGCCGTTGACCTTGAGAACTTCGGTCAAGTTGTTCATTTGTTTCACATGCCATATAACAGGGTTCGAACGGGTCATGGAAAATCTGAAAAGTCATGGAATTTTTAAAATTTGTTTTCCAGGCCTGGAAAGTCATGGAATTTTATATTCGGTCATGGAATTTTTAGCTTTGGTCATGGAAAGTGAACAGAACTGAGTTTTCCGGTTTAAAAATTTGCGAGAAAAAACACTGAATTATGCATAATTCAAATTAATGCTAAACCTCAAGCATCCACTATGCTCGAAAATTGCAAAACCAAGATACTTCACATATCGCAAATCCTGGTGTATAAGTCGACCCGTACTATAAGCCGCCCCTCCTTTTTAGGGCAAAAAAAATTATGTTATCTATGTATAAGCTTTTGTGAGAATGAGGTCACGGAAAACACAAAACGGCCATAGAAAAGGTCATGGGAAGTCATGGAATTTGAAAAGTCCCAGAGAGTGCAAACCCTGTATAAAATGATCATTAATATTACAAATTTCGCCTTTTAATTTCTTTTTGTTTAAAAACTTTTCCTCTAACTCTGTCTGAAGCACCAGTACTACTGCTCGTAAAGTCTGTTTCATGAGCAACTTCGCTGTTAAAGCCAACACTTTATACATCCCAATCGCATTTACGTTATCCTATGATACCACACCTACGAAAAATACAGGGCTCTGATTGGCTGATTTACCGTGTATTTTTCTTTAATCTGTGTAATTAAATCCTTAATAGCACATATGGTATTGGTGTGTGTAATTGAATGGTGACGCGTGAAATTAGGAAATAATTTCACGAGCGTGTTGTCAAAATTCTGATAATTTCCCGAGCCACTGCTCTCGACCAATCAGATTGCAGACGTTTCTCGGGTAATGGTATAACATCTGTAAACAATTTGCTCGCTCAAATCATTCACGCGTATAAAGCAAATATTTAAAGTATATATACGCGAACTCATCGCAGTCCTAGTATTCAAATGCAGAAATTTGGTCGTATCTTTTGTAGGTGTGGTATCAACAGAAAACACCACTCTAGTTCTCGAAGAATTAATGAAAACTACCACTTTCGTCAAATGACTCGTGGTATTTTTCATAAATTCTTCGAGAACGGGTGGTGTCTTCTATACTAATCGCTTAAAATGTTACGCGGACTACGAGTCGGTCGGTCAGCCCCTCATCCAGTTTGTAAATTTTCTGTATTTTATTCATTTAATTTCTTTTATTATTTTGTTTTTGAACAGGATGGAAGCTTCAAATAAATAAATGAACAACTTCCTTCGGGAACGAAAATGTTATCTTCCTAAGGAAAAACATGTACAGCCATTCACTGCTGACCTGAATTTCTTTTGAAAGCTCATCTGATTCTTCTGTCACCAGTGAAAGCACCGTGGATCTCATAATCAAATCACGAGGACTCGCTATTTCTATCTCGTCCACTTGGAAAAGAATCAACCTTTTGATCTGTGAGAACAAAAGAGTCCACGCAACAGACATCAGTAACTTAATATATCGACTGAGACGAATTTTACACATAGTTTAAGTAAAAAGTTCTAATAAGTACGTCGGAGGAAAATGCATTATAAACTATTATGTATGTAGTTGTTTGATAGTGTGAATGGAAGAATATTTGTTGTATGTTTGATGTACATATTTGCTATCTCTCTTGGTCAGCTCCGTCTCATCATGTAGCAGAAAAACGTGGGGCGGCTTTAACTATCGATCTCCACAAAGCACGGTCCTTTGCAGCATTGCGCAGCTGATTCTCATCTAGTATGACATCATTGCTATACGTTTGCTGAAGTGCGTATGTAGAAGTGAATGTACAAGTGCATACGTCCGCCAGTGTAAGTGTGTGAGTTTTGAATTATAAGGAAGAAAACAAACTGCTTCTCAAACATAATTACTAAAACAGCAGCTGATCATCGGTAGGATTCCAAAAAAAATGAGCAATTCTAGATCTACAGTTGCACGTTTCTGCTAAATTAAATCTTAAACCAATCCACCATACCGAAAGAGATGGCGGCTGTACGTTTGACCACAATGCCTTGCGAACCTAACTCAGCGAATAGGTGAATATGGGAAACTTGTCCATGCACTAACAATATTGTGTGTGCTAGGTTTGAAGAATTTCAAACCCTTTCTGTATGTTTTTATGAGTGTGGTTTTTTTTGCGCGCTAGGAGTTATGGGTAAATGTACCAGTCGCCATCTTTTTAGTTACGGTCAATTGCAGAAGATTTTTTATGGAGGTACCTACTAAGTGGGCATAGTGATTTAATAAATGAATGAAGGCATTCACTGAATTTGTTATTGCGTTTATCAGTGTGTGTTTTGGTGTGTGGTTTGATCTGTGGGAGTGTACATGTACGTATTTGTAGACGTTCAGATTTGCAGTGTCTGTGCACGTGGAAATAAGTTTAAGTACACACGGCAGAGAGAAAAAACAAGGAAAATATATCACCGGCGAACATAAAAAAAATAAAAAGACAAACAAGTACGTAAAACGACTAAAAAACGGTAGGTTTTCAAGAGTAAGACTCCAAGAGAGAGAAAGAGAGGAAGATGTTCATCAAGTCAACTTATTACCTCTGTTCTCTCTGATTTGTTCAATGTCTCCATTCCAACTTGGCGTAATGACATCAGCACGTTTATTGCCAGTTGAAATGCTTTGAAATATTGCCCTTCTCCTATCGAGCGACTTAATTCACTCTTGTTTCCCACCAGCTTGTGTATTTTGGAAGTCAAATTTACTGTGCTATTACTGAAGTATGCTTTTACCTGGCATTAGAGAACAAAGAGTTAAGTATTACCAAATGGCTGTTTTCCTTTCTTAATTCTACGCGACCAACAAAGTACCAAGTACGGTAGTTTTTAGTATATGAAATGATATCAAACAAATTACATGTTAGTTTTACAAAGTAACAATTTTGTTTATGTCAGTGCATAATCAAACATATCTAATGAAACCAATGGTCAACCAATATTTCTTTGTTGCAAGTACTAATATGTAATCCAAATCATGACCAAGTTAGATTGTTACGGTCAGTGTCATTGTGACTACCTCAAAATTCACTAACACATAATGCCGAACTAAAGATGCGAATGGGTTGCTCTATTGATTCCATAAAGTGAATAACAACAATAACAATAATAAATATACTAAATAAATAATAATGATGATGATGATAATATCAATAATAATAATAATAATAATAACAATGATAAATACATTAACAATGAAACAAAGATATTATTAATAACTTAATTAATGCATCAATAACATTCGAGCAGTAGGAAAATACTACTATGGTAGTATTGCAAATTTAATAATTATTAATTAATATTAATTATATTACTAAATAAGATGAGGTAAAATAGAATATAGTATATAGTATATAGATCAAATTATACAAGAATATGCATTTGTATTTGTTTGTATGTATGTGTGTCTATGTATGCATATATTTATATTTATGTATGTGTGTATCTGTATATAAGCATATATTTATGTGTATGTTCGCATGTCTGCGTGTGTCTCTGTGTGTGTACGTATGTACGTACGTACGTTCGTCTAACTGTGAACGAATGTCTGAAACATTTCATACCTGAACGAAAACTTCTTCTTGTGCGAAGACTCCCAGATAGTTTGATATCAAAGCTGTTACATTCACTGTGTGATTTTTTTCAGGGTCCCCGGGTGGTAAAGTAACTGCAACACTGGATTTGTATCCAAAGGCGAGAAATGAATATAAGCCATTACCTAGCGACGCCAGAAACTCGTATGTGATTGGTCGATGCCTATCGTACCAGTTTGAGCAATCAAACTGAAAAGTGGTTTTGAGGGTTTTACCATAGGCTGGTTTTACAGTGCAATTCCCTCCAGATGGAATGGTGGATACAGTAAACTGGTAAACCGCCCAACCTTTATCTTGCTCAGCTGTGATGTCCCACACCTCCAATGAGAGACGGTACCTGAAAAAGTACATGTTTTCAGGACACACGTTTAGAGCTGTGCAAGTAGAAACTATCTGGATTACAGAGTGTAAGATATCAATACAAAGTCCCTTTATCCTTGATAATGATAATGATAATGATAATGACAATGATAAAGATAATGATAATGATAATGATGATGATAATGATACTGACAATGATAAAGATAATGATAATGATGATGATAATGATAATGACAATGATAATAATGGTAACGATAATGATGATGATGATGATGATGATGATGATAATGATACCGTAGATAAATTTACTGATACATATGAAAAGCAAGATACAGATGTAAACAAGGGCAAATGCGCTAATAAGAAGAGGAAGACGAATATATTAAGGCTCTAAAAGGGAAAATTAGTGCAGGTGAGGGACGATGGCAGCAGTCAAAGGCAGGTGAGATGAAGAGAAAGTATGGAAAAAGAGGAAACAACAGGTGGAAAGAAGAGGAAGCGGATAAGAAGATAAATGAAGATAAGAAAAATTGAGAAGAAAGTCAAACCAAAACAAAATCAGCTTATACTTAGATAAAGCAGACTAAAATAAAGGCAGGTACATGACGAATAGCAGCTGGAAGAGTTGTAACTAAGTACATATAAAACAGACTGAGAAGAAACACGGTCGATAGAGATACTTTAAGTTATTTGGTATTTTTTTACTTCCTTTTGTATGATTAACTGTATTTGTTATTTTTCGCTTCATTTGGACTCTTTAAAACACAAATCGTCTCTTTGGTTGGTAAATTTTTGTTTTGTGTTTCTGTGCTGTGTATGACTCCATTAATTTATTGTTTGATGTTTTTTAGTTTCCTATTCTTACCGTAGCTTTTCAGCACGATTTCATATACGGATTCTTCGTGTTCTGTTTAGTTCAATTTCTGTCGCTTCCTCTTTTGTTTAGAGAGTCATGTGCTTGTTCTTTCGATAATTATCGCCAGATAGGATGAAGAAGGAATCGCTTTTTAAAAAAAATTTACAATTCTTTCCAAACAAATTGAATGAGACACTGTCCTTTTTTGCAGGGAAGAGAACAAAAGTCGTGAACGAAATATGAAAATCTTGTCGTTTTACTTTTGAACATCAGAACACAAGATGAACAGCTCTAGGCTGAGCTGCTGCAAAGTCTGTTCGGTCCTCTTAATAATCAAAACCCATTAACATGAGTCATAATATGTCTTACGGATCAAGGACAAAGAACCTCCGGTAAAACACAAATAAAGAAAGAACAGGTCTCGACATTCAAAACAAAAAACATCCACACTGCTTACTACACCTTCAGGTGTCATTTTTTTTATTATTAATATTATTCTTTAACTTTGTAAAGTATAAGTATAAATACAATTCCATAAGTATTTGTAAGCAATCGACAGTATGCCAAGGCAGCGGATAAAATGAAGTCGACAACAATAAGTTAGCTTTTCAGCCTACGACAACACAGTTCTCCCGCACTGTGACATAATCAACAAATTGGATTTACCTTACGCTTGGCTCGAGCACACCATTCTTAATAACAATGTTCTGGGACGTCGTGCCGGTCGTAGTTAGAAAACTAAAATTCCCTACCGCTGACCAGTGTAACAGGATACTGAAGTGAAGTGTCCATTTATACGCCAGCTGGCCTTTGCACGGTGTGTTTAAGCATTGCGATCTCAAACGGAGCTTTTGCGAAGGAATCAAATATCGGTCACAATTGCTGAAACAGCTGTGAAGACAAATAATCAAAGCTTAGGGACCAAGCACGGAAGACAAGAAGAAAAGTTATTCTCTTCCTTTTCCTGCCATTTAATGGGGCAATGTCAAGAGATTTTACCTAACATCCTTTCTGTTTAAAAAGGGTAAATTTGATGAAACAAGAAAGTATATTTGGCTAAAATGTTCCAACCAACAAAACACAAAAATAGTTTTTGAACCGACTTACGCTTCGCCAAACTTGATTTATCTTCACGGTGGAGTCAAATCAGGTTCTTTAAAACTTTAGTTTTAGACTTCGTGGCTTATACTAATGCATTTTGTTTTGTTCACTCAACGCATGTGGGGAGATCTCTTAATTTTGTCATTCATTTCAAATTAATGTAATTTCTCGCCTTTGAACCGTGAAACACGATAAAACGAGTTTGCTCAGTCCAACCCGTCTCTCCCAATGACACTGTTCGATTAACAGCTCGTACAAGTGATCGGACATTCATCACGTGCCTGGAGGTAGCCAATCAGCGCGCGCTTTTAGGTCTGCCCAAAAGGCACCATCCCAGAACGCGCTGTAAGATTAGTAACGATCGCTGTCGTTTTCTTGTTTTGTTAAAAACAGGAATTTCGTGAAATCAAATATTAAACAGACAAGTTCCAGATCCAACAAAGAAGTTGCTTTTTGCCCATGCGCAACTTCAGTTGATGAATGTATTCAAAGATAATAAGTTTTGATAGTACTTAGACTGACTGTTTTAAGACCAACGACTGAAATTTAAAATGGCGGCCATTTTGGGAGCATTTTGTGTGTATACGGTTTTCAGGGATGGTGCCATATGATCAATTCAGTCAGGCGTTCCAGGCACGCAAAAGCCGATCATCTGGTGTCTCTTACTTCTGAACTCCTTTTATACTGCAAAAATGCTTAACAGAGTGGAACTAAAACAAGTTAAACTAAACACTAAAACGGTTGACATTGAATCGACAGAACGCAAGTTTTTTTGTAATTTACTTGCATATTCTTTAATTTTTCTTCCATGGCTCTAAACATCTGACACTGAAAACACAAATCAGTTCTGGAAAATTTTGAAAAAAAAAATGCTAATTTTTCCGCTGATCAAAACGACATAGGAAGCGCTAATTCCAAAACTACCTTCTGCAAACTCGTCTGACATCTGATTTATTTATATTTGATCAAATTGGAGCACGTCTCCCAGAATTGCATTTAACGAACCATTAACTTCCTTCACAAGAAAGTCTAGAAAATTGAGACCGTTTTTTCCCTGCCGTTTGTTCTACAATCTGTTAACAGTTAACCTTAATGACTAGAACGCGCATCTAAATATTTACAATACTGAGACATGTGGAAAAAATTATATAATTGAGTTTTGACAGCTTCTGTGGTGCTCTGCTTCTAGAATTTCAGACTCTTTTGTTAATGAAGAATTGATTGAAACTACCTAAAAAACAACTCGCATGTAACATAACTCACCTTATCGTAACATGTGGTGGTTCACCAGGAACCAGCCGTATCTCCTGTTCGTATATATCGCTGAGCTTCATATTACTGACATTGAGTCTGAATGTATATGTTTCTCCTACTATCATAAATCGGGGGTCCACCTTCAAAACCCTCTCTTTGGACACCAATCTTCCTATTCCGGTTCCAAAGCATCCACTTCCACTACTGATCTGCCCCTGTCGTGGAAGGTGTATTTCTGGGAGATACGTACGGTTTCCAAAACTTTCATTTTGTTTCTTGCAAAACCAGGTGAAGTTCATTCCAGTATAGTTCCCCGCTCCCACGTCCTTGTTATACGACGGCGAGGCGTCAAGTGTAATTATTGACCCTTGACCTCGAACGACCTCTTGACCTCCATCAATCCGTGCCAGAAGCGGGGATGGCGCAATTTCCAAAAAACCAAAATCGTATTTAATTCCACCGTTAAATGTGACAAAAACTTTGACCAAATACAATCCATGTGAGAGAGACCGTTTTGGCAAAAACCAATTTGACTGTCGACTCACAACAGTGTATGATTGGTGGAAACTCAAGGTCTGTCCCTTTGCTGAGTACACCCTCCATTCATATGTTGTCTCGGGACAACCGCTGATATTAAATGACGTTTCAAAAATATACGAATCTTTGAACTTTATAACGGTTGAATTCCGGGGATCTTTCCCGATAAGTCGGATTGTTACTTGGTTGTCCATACAGGGCACTACAGGCATTAAAACACAACTTGAAATTAGTAATTATTACGGTCAGTCACTGTATGCGTTAAATGCGGTCAGCGGTCGTTATATGCGTAATATGCAGTCAGCAGTCGTTATCCAAGATGGGTCCGAAGACAATTACCGCAGAGGATGCAAGTTAATTGAATCGCTCTTGATCAACTATTAAGTCTCACGATATATGTTGATGTCATCTCAAATCGCACTTGTTTGTGTGTGTATGTATGTATGTGTGTTTAACTTTTTCTGCTTTCCCTTTCATTTACTTGGCTTTTTTTTCCTCCTTCTTTTCCCGTTTCTGTGCATCAGTTAGGGTAAGAACAAAATACGTAACGAGCTCACCATAGCTATTTTACCTAATTAGCTCTTTCTAGCAATTTTAAGTAGCTGTGCTCTCTTTTCCACGTAAATCTGTATATATAATAAAATCACAAGAGTGCAATTAAAATTTTTATTATTTTACCGTATTTACCATTTTAAAACGTAACTGATAAGTAATATACTCGCCACTGCGGTCTCTAATGAGTATTGGTAAAATTTTATCAAATCCACTAACATTCCTTTAATCTGATTGGTTTTCTTATCGTTATACAATTAACAATAATCTCCCGAAGTAGAGGCGACTAGTGAATAAATATTCCCTGGAGGTAAAAAGACCAGGATATTCGCCGAGCCGCAAATGAGATACTGATACTTGGCTGTTCACCTACACTGAAGGGAATTATTACATAAGCATATAACAAACAAGTGACTAGTAGAAAAAAAATAAAGAAACTTTAAATTTTGGATGAAGAAAAACACAGAAACTCCCTGCAGTACAGAGTCCCGCGTGCTTGCGTCCATGCTCATTTATACCAGCTCGGAAGAGCGGTGGATATTCAGAGTTTGAGTAGCCAATCAGAGCGCGCAGAATGTACTGTTTGTTGGTTTGGTATATGATAATGACGGATATTCATCGACTCACGAATTCGGCGAGGTGAATGTTTATCGCTAGATACTGACACTGAGGGGGATACCTTTTCTATATATGTATAAAAAATAATATATAATGGTGGCTCAAATGATCAAAGATGTATGGAAACTCAGACCTCTCAAGTCTCACGGTTTTGCCGTGAGACTCGCGGTTTTCAGGTCGATCTCACGGTCTCACAATTAGTCACAAAAATCTCACGGTAAACGGTGAAACACAATGAAACTGGGGTATTTGTATCAGTTCGAATGGTTTTTTTTGTGTGTGTATTCTGTCTCCGGAAAATAAAAATTTCGCTTCGCTTCGAAACTATGCTTATCAGTTAGCACTCCTCACTGGTTCCATGTGGTGACAAAACCGCTGACCTCCGTTTCTTCTTTCCGTCTCGATAAACAAAATGGCGGACGTCGATGAATATTCAACAGATGAAGACAAAGAGACTCCTGGGAGTTCTGGCTCACAGAAAAGAAAAAAGAACAACAGCGGCAAAGGTGGAGCAAAGTACAAAACCACATTCAAAGCAGAATGGGAGAAATTATACCCAGTTAAACGTGTTGAATGTGATCGATGTACAATAGTTCCCAGGTCTCCACCTATTCTCCAGGTTTTTAGTAAAATCTCCAGGTTTTTCAACTTGGATCTCCATGTTTTTGGTTCTGAGAGGTTGAGGGGTCAGGAAACTGTACGGTCGGCACAACAGAAAATAGATCTACTAAAAACGCTTAAAGAGCGGGTAGTTGTGACATATACATATTCGCAACTATGTTAGGATAAACAAAATAAGTGATTTGAAGGAAACTAACAGTAAGCCAACAGTGAAAAGATCTTTCAGAGTTTTATAGGGGAAAACCCTAATATAAGCGGTAAAGGAAAACCCAAAACACGGAAGACGATCTTTGAACATAACTTTAGAATTAGTGTTTGTAGTTGACGAAACTCGCAGATAAAATGTTTGCATGAGAATTTAAAAAACCCCAAACAAAACGTCTATTCTCCGGGGCAGTCGAAAAATAATAAATTTGAAAACAATTCAAATAAAATCGTCAACAAGAAATATATCGTGACTTTATTGTTGCTGTGAAACAAGAAGAGGCATGCAGATCACGCTCGTGATTCATCACGTACCGATCACGTGCCAATGCCAAATAAGGGTTTCTTCTGATGTAAAATCAGCCACGTTGTGGAAGTGAAATCTTTGTTATACTGCGCGTGTAAAGATTATTCATTATTGTAATCTTGGAAATTGTTTTCGCAAGTTTATTGACGGAGGGAACATGCTGGTTCATGTTAATTATTGGATTGGATTTTCTTTCTGTTTGCAGTCGTAAGCTACCTCGCTCACTGTAATGAATAACAGCCGTGAAGTGAGACCATTTACTCGCGTCATGTATGAATGGCCGGAAGTAATTTGCTATCACCTCTTGTTTTAATTAATCTAGAACATACATCAATAGAGAATATATATCATAAAGAAGAAAATTGCACGAAAATTATCTCTTGACAAAGGCCAGTTCTTTCTGATATCAGATATGCGCAGCAATCTTTGTTTGTTAACTTTGGGTTCTTGAGCCTTCGTATATTTTAAATATTGAACCATAGTGGCGAACACTCAGTTTTTTTTATAAGAACATGTAATTTTGAGCTGAGGTTCAGCCAATTCCTGGATGTTCTTTTTTTGGCGATTTGAGCCTCAAAACGGTCTCAAGATATTCTTAAATTTTATATTGAAGTATGAGGTATATGTAGCCCGGAAATGTGAAATAAAGGGCATTGTTTGAGATTGGTGTTATATCATAACAAAAGACACAATGAAATAGATCTTCTTAGTGTCACTGCTGTACTACAGAAATTACAATTCTTAACGGCAATGTACTGTGTTGTTCATTACACATTCTTGATATATTGTATCACGCACATCAACTTTTGGGTCAAGCTGGACGCAAAGCACTTATTTGGAAAAATGTAGAATATAATGTTCTTATTCAATTCTCAGCCTGAGCTATGTTCTTAAGATGTTCTTAAGTTTTTCCTATTTTCAGCCTCGGCGTTCTTATAAAAAGTTCTTATAAAAAAACTGAGTGTGTTGAATTAATTTAACACGTACAGTTAGAACACGAACTAGCGTTTTCTGTGAGTACACAGAGATGACTATTGTTCATGGTATATATTGGCGAGTGCTTTAATTGTTTTAGAAGAAATTGACAGTCGTGTGTTCACAAAGAAAATAAACATAATTTGTTCCAATTAATTTAGATCATTTACAAATACATGACATACCCTTGCATGGACAAATCCTTCGGACGGTGCCATCAGTAGAATGCGCTCCACAGCTCAGCTGGGGAGGAATGCTTTTAAATCCTCGACATTCTCCTCTTTTGCCATCCAATTCGTCAAACAATGGATCATTGTAGTACGTATGTGCATCAAAAGTTGTAGTGTATATACACCTCAAGCCCAGCAGTCTAAACACGAACCTGGCGTCATCAGGTGGAAAGCCATGCCCAGTCTCCACACACGTTCGATTTACTTCCTCGCACGCAGAGGTACAACTCTGATGTGTCGTCGCCAAATGGTAAGTGACATCTGTTGACCGCGGCAGAATACCATAATAAATCCACTAAAACTCACCAAATGTTAACAACTTGAAACGGTTATATTGAAAAGTTAACAGTATGAAGCGGTTAAATAACTTGAATGTTGTCTGAAGAGGTCATTCTTTTACTCTTCTCTATGAATGTGGATAAGTACCAGTAAGTCAATTTCGCTTTTAAACGAAAAAAATAAACTGAAAAAAATATGACAAATTTATTTTGCAGAGATATATACCTCTGACACTTTTGATTTTAACTTTCATACTTCCGCTTTATTGTATTGTATTGTACCAGACCTAATGTTACACTTTATTTAGTCTTATATATCATATAGTCTCAAAACTAGTTTAAACTTAGATTTTTAAACTGTTAGCTTTTTAGTCATAGTTCTGTAAGGGAGAGAACTGTATCCTATTAAAATGAAGTGTTGTCGTTGTTCTTTTTTCTTGGACAAGAGCCAACCAACGTCACTATTATGGTTAACATTTTTAGAGAAAATAATTTGTGTTACGCTTGCAAAGTAATAACAAATTGGATAAGTTGTGTTCGGAATCTTTGGAGGTTGTCAGTTTTATTAAGGCAACCCATAAGCACCGTACCAAAATTTCTTTCCGTGGTGTTCGTTTTAACGACAAGACTAAAGGCGGTTTTTATTTAATCGGTCTGGCCGGTCCGATCAGTCAGTTCTCAAATGGAACGTACGAATTATTAGAACTGGTCCCGGCCAGACTGTCCCTCCTCACAGATCAGAGCCGCTCAGTTCTCAAATGGAACGTACGAATTATTAGAACTGGTCCTGGCCAGACTGACCCTCCTCACAGATCAGAGCCGCTCAGTTCTCAAATGGAACGCACGAATTATTAGAACTGGTCCCGGCCAGACTGACCCTCCTCACAGATCAGAGCCGCTCAGTTCTCAAATGGAACGCACGAATTATTAGAACTGGTCCCGGCCAGGCTGACCCTCCTCACAGATCAGAGCCGCTCAGTTCTCACGCTCCGGTCGGGCAAAGCGCGATAATTTAGTGAGTTTTGGCGGGAAGAAATACGCGTGCGCGCCTTCTTCAGGATTTCAGTTTTTGCTTGCACAGTTGGGACGATGTTGGAATTTTCTGGTACATATTGAAATGCTTCTAGTCAGTTATGTTGGCTTTGCTCTTTCCATTTGCACCGGCCAGAACCAGTTCCTTTTGGCTGGCCAGACCGAAAAAATGGAAAGCGACCTTATAAGTCTAGCCACAGGATGGTAAGTAAGAAGTAAGCAATAAAACAACTGATCAAAATTAAAAATTAGGGTGAGTTTATAACGTAGAGCTTGTGTTGTTTTGACCACCTTCATATTACGCCCTAGTGACCACGAACAAAAAGTTTGAGTCGAGACCAGAAAGACAGAAATACAGCAAATGTATGAAAACGTTACTTGAAATTATTGTTTATGACCACTAGAGCAAGTTATGAAAATGGTCTATGTTTTAGAAGAACCATACTGCTCAGTTTTTATGTTCCAGAATACCAATTCCAGTCGAACTAATACCCGTCTATTAGATAAATATGTAATTAAATAAATAAATAAAAACAAAAATGAATGACATGGACTACCACTAAAATATGGCCCTTGGACTTGATAAAATACAACTATAACCACGATGATATCTATAAAATTTAACTAAAACACCACAAATTCCTGATAAAAATGTATATAAAGTTGCCTTAAGATACTCAGAGGGAGATATATTCACCCCAGTGTACACACTTCCCCCATTTAACATTACAAAGGCAAAGAGGACAAATCTCCCGCTTCTCAACAGGCCACTTTCGATATATCAAAATTCAGTCTCAAACAGTAGACATCAACACGAGGCTCGGGGGAACAAAATATAGAGTTTATATGTTCTATTCCCCAGAGCCTCATATTGATGTTATTGTTTAAAACTGAATTTTAATATATCGAAATTAGCCAACCATTAGTTACGCTTGAGAAAGACAAACATTCGATTGACCTTAGCTGTTATGGTCTTGAAGTGACAATTCGTAGAGAGATAAATATGTCAGTCGTAAGTCATACATTATTATCATATCAAGGTCGATAGACCGGAATTAACGCGAGGTAAAAGCAAAAACCCCAGAATTTTAGGGTTTTTTTCAAGGCATAAGCTTGAAGTAAGCGCTGTTGACAAAAGGAAGAACTGTTCTTTCCAAACAAGTTGTAACATAAAAAAAAAATCCTCACCTTCAGACAGAAATATATAGCAAAATATATCAGCGGCATTACATGCGTATTAGTTAATCAGCTCTTTCATCAAAAAGAGTTATAATTCAGTTCAGAAATATTTTTAAAGTAGGAGGATTTTCAGACTTTTTTGTTGGCATTCACTCCAAAAAACAGTCTGATGAAACTCATAATTATAGTACCCGCGCACAGTACCTCTACAACCGTAGAATTCCGCTCGCATAGCAATACTATCTGTCCATTTCTTGGGATTTATACGAATAAACCGGGCTTTTATCAGTGGGTTTAAAGTGTGTTTCACACGAGTAGTAGCATCCGAGTTTGCCAGAAACTCCTGTAGAAGAACAAAAAATGGATAAAGAAAATGAGATATAGGAGTGTCATTGTTACTCCACTATTGAGTCTTATTACTACAACAGTTTTTCCTGTTTGTTTATTTATCTACTTTTTGGCGTAGAGGTGAACATCAATGTAAATAGAAAGAAAAAATGAAAGAAAGAAAATTTAAAAAGGAAGAAAGAAAGAAAGAGAGAAAAAATCTTAATTCACAAAAAAACCCCTTTGCTGAAGCATATCTGTCCAGGTTTGATGCATTTTAAACCAAGTTCCGGAACATCACTGATAACACGTCGAAATATAACAGGACAAACAAATACAACCCAACTTAATCGCCGCCTAAAACCATCCCTACTATAATAAGATTAGTATCTCAGCAGTGCCTGGTTTATATAGATGTTTTAGTTTATAATTAAATTTTCTTGTCAGTAATCTTAAAGCATGCACAAAGCCGTGAAGAACCCTTTTAAGGTGCAGACGGATAGCAGTGCTGTTTCAGGTCAGTTCCTTAGAGGCTCGGCATACGATGACGGACATGTTGTCCAATGATTGTTTCCATAGCAACAGTTCTTAATTAAAACTTGATTGTTATCATGGAAAGTTATTAGCTAGGTCAAAGCTGCTAACATGTCAAATGGTTAGCTTTTATCTGTAAGATAGTGGTGCAAACACCACCCCCCCCCCCCTTCCCCTGTCTTTTAAAGGGGATTCCGTCATGTGAAATTGTAAATTGTAGATACAGTTTATTTCTTAACATTAATGTAAATGGTATTTTATTGCTCGGCATTCCTGAAAACCACTGTAAATTGAGAGAATCTCTGAGAGTGAATAGAAGTCAGTCAGTCAGTCAGTCAGTCACTGTCTGTCTGTCTGTCTGTCTGTCTGTCTCTCTCTCTCTCTCTCTCTCTCTTTAAACAATGGTGTTTCTCCAAAACGCCCAAACCTTTAAGGGTTAATAATGGATTCAATCCAATAAATGCACACACCAGCAATTGTTATCTTACTTTCGGTAGTTTGCCTTGCTGATCTTATACCTATTGTAGTCTCGCCACATTGTACTTTCTCTTTTTTGATAGAACTGTAATTTTTTTGTACAATGAAAACCAATAATGGTCAAGACAGAAGAAGTAAGACCTGATGAATGTGTTTGAACAAAATGGAGAGTGCGCTATTTAAATTAATTAAAGATAAAATAGATGGTTTATTAAAACTTTACATAGCAGCCTACTAAGGCTGAATTGAGTAAAATTTACAACTATCAAGCAATTAAAGCTATAACAATGTCATTAGTAGAAGTTTACCATGATCTATCGAAAATCTGATTGGTTCCTTAGCGTTTTATAACCGCTGATATACAACGATAGCCGCGCGCGCGCGTCGCTCACATTTTGGCGCCATTTTCACGCTTTTTTACAGACCGTCACCGTGGCCCGTTGGCACAAACTTTGATTAGATGATCTGAAATTACAATTGATATATTGATTAAAACCAATACTTTTCCGTGCTAGAAGTTCAACACATCTCAAATAAATTTGGAGTCAGTGAGGTTAATCCCAGAATCAAGCGGCAGATGGCAGATATTTTCAATTTTGTTTGTCTTTAACTGGAATTGTGATCGCACAAAATAGGAGAAGAAGTTGGCTTACTATGGAACTGTGGTGCATCAAGCAGACGTTTTACGGACACTTTAGGCTTGGATATTTTCGAGACAAATCAGTTCAGGAAACCGAAGCTTAAAGTTAAGCGGCTCGACAAAGCTGGTAGAACACAGAAGTTCTCAGAAGTCAGTTAAGAAAAATTAACCTTGCTTTCTCTTCCTTAATTAGTAACGCTTGAAAACAGCAATCAAAGATTAATTGATTTTAAAACCGCTCTTGTTATTCAAGTATCATTACTGGTAGAGATGCTGGAGTCTGATCTCACGTTAAATTTTAGTTGAACAACTTGAAAGTAAGAATAATTTCATTACGGCAAACGTCTACTAAAACAATTAGAACGCTCGCTATTGTTTTCCATGAGTGATAGTCAACTCAGCTGTGCCTCGTTGACTAAGTACCCATGGAAAACGTTCGCTCGATTTCCAATTGTTAACTAATAGACTTTTAAAATCTGAAAATCTAAAACCTGTGTTACAAACTACCTATCTTATCTAAATTATTACTATTATCATCATATAATGATGGGAGGGGAGAGGGGCAAAAAACCATTTAATGTACCAGGCCAGGATTTTGCGACTCTTCCAAAAAATTATCGAGGAACATTTTAGTGTGTCAAACTTGTGTTCACTAATTACCCCGTTTCCATAGCAACCCGTTTTTAAATGACAGGTCATTCTTTTCTTCTTCTATTTTTAGCATTTTATTCAGTGATTCCAATTTTCCCCATTTTATGTACTTGCATTTTGTGGATTGTGCTTTTTGCAATTCATCCCAACATATTTTCAATTTTACCATGGCATATTTTGTATTAATACCTTTAATAGTTTTGAAGTTACAAGCCGCGGGTACTTTTAGCCCATCCTCCCCACCCCAGTCCCAGGAATACCAAAAAAGCCCAGTCTAAATAGCGATAATCATGCAATATTTTTATGGCATTGACATAGTACCTGTTTAGAGTTGTACGAAGCAAACTGTTCACCAGTGTTACTGTATGATAAGGTATAGCTATTCACCCACTGAGTGAACCTATACCTTCCTTGTGTGGCCACTCCGCTGACTAACATCTCACTGTGGAAATCAACCTGGAGCCATTGGTTTGTATCTTTCACCTTTGCTATCCATGCTGCCACCTTTCCACTTTCCTGGAAATACAGTCTACCATTGACGGTATTCTCACTGAGTACGCTAGAGTAAGTAATGTCGGAGTCTTTAATTAGGCCATTTGCCATTCCTAGAGGTGTTGGGTCCAAGCAATCTGTCCACGATTAAAATAAAAATGACATTGTTACTAAAACTTTAAAGAAAATTTTAACGTTGGGGCTTGCTAATAAACGTTGGCGTGGAAGAGGAAACTTATAGGCAAACCATTGCAAACGTCACTGTTTACGATTAGCTTCATTAGCAACGACTTTACGTAGACAACAACAACAATTTATTTCTTTACCCTTAAATTACAATAATACAAGTTTACATGAGTAAGTAACATAAGAGAATTTAATCTGTAATAACCATATTGGGTTAATGGACCACAAAGTCAGGTTGCATAGAGAAATCGAATCGAATCGAATCGAATCGAATCTATACATTTATATAGTGCTCTTTTCTAAAAAGCCATAACAAAATCATGAAATGCACTAAAAGTATTACAAAAAGTGTACTAATAAAATACTAATCAGATCTATTGCATGTACAAAAATTAAAAATATGAGCAAAAATATACATAGTGCAAACTCTAAATTCTCTAATTGGTTAATAAAATAATTTTCTAAAGAGAAAAGTTTAAGGTTCTTCTTAAAGATTTCAATGGAATCGCTGCTTTGGATTTTGAGTGGAAGCGCGTTCCACAGTTTAGGGCAACAGACAGAAAAGGCCCTGTAGCCATATGTTTCTAATTTGTAACGAGGCACTTTTACTTTTGCACTCTCTAGATGTGTGTGTGTGCGAGCTTGGCTCAGTTGGTAAGATCTCTGACTGCCAAGCGGGAGGCTCCGGGTTCAATCCTCTGCCTTGCCGAGGGTTGAATATTTGCGCGGCCTTCCTTTCGCCACACCGACCGCCGACAGGGACGTTAAGCCGTTGGCCTCGCCCCTCGTCATTCTAGCGCCGGGGAACTTAAAAGAACCCACACATTCATCGATAAGAGTAGAGTTGCCATCCGGTGTTGTGGTCTGTCCAGTCCTCGTCTCAGGGGGCATTTATCTTCAGAAATATTGTAAACTGTGCGGCAGCAATTTGCGCCTGTAAAATGCAGTCCTGTCTTCAAGTCCCGCAACAACATTGCAAAGCCCTAGCAATTCAGCCTTTGGCTGCAATCGGGGTTAAAAGTCGACCACCACACTTACTTACTTACTTTAATACTTGCTTGATGCAGGATATTTAAATGCAAAGCTGGAATGTTATCACGAAGTTTCGAGATCAAATATTTGTTAAACAAAGTGGTAAGTTAAAATGTTGAGGTCTTACGTAGCAGCAACACCGTATGGTCAAATTTTTGAGAAATATCTCCAAATTTACAAACATACAACTCAAGAACAAGTTCATAAACATAAGACACGCAATATGCCTGATTGCGAAGCTCTAAAATCAAACCAAACTAAAAATCTAAATATCGCACATAGAAGAAGAGTTAAAGTACGCGTCACATGTTTTCCTTTAACTCGAAAGAAATTCCGTTTATATGTTTACCAAGTCGAATGACATACATGTATATTCAAATGAGAACAACGACATATTATAATTATTATATCATGTTAGATGTCCTTGCTGAGTCAAGCGAACAGTTATCGGTGCTATTCATTGAAACTTCCATAATGACATGAATCAAGAATTTATAAGCCAGTGTTCCTCCGGGAGGGGAGTGAAATTTCAATATATAAGGGCGGAGATGCTCCTCGGAAAATTTCAAATCCACTCCTAAAAAGCACCAATCTGGGTAAGGCTCTAAGCTAAGGTTTACCCTTAAAAGGTATCAACCAGAAACACAGAGACATGCAATCCACCATACCGAAAAAGATGGCGGCTGTACATTTGACCACAATGCCTTGCGAACCAAACTCAGTGAAAAGGTGAACGTGGAAGACCATTTATTGGGAAACTTGTCTATGCACTAACAACATTACGTATGCTAGGTTTGAAGTTTTTAGATCCTTTCTGTACGATGTTATGAGCATTTTAAGGTTTTTCGCGCGCTAGGAGTTCTGGGTAAATGTTCCAGTCGCCATCTTTTTTATTATGGTCAATTAATTTAAATGGTATCACAGTTTTAAATTACAGCTACATGTGTTAACGATGATTATGTGAAATGCCGTTCAATTGACCGTGGCACCCCCAAAATAAAGGTACCGTGATGTATACAAATGTAAGTATTTTTCTTTGAATACCCTAAGTGGTACCAAAACCAGGGATCTTAACTCCTAAGAGGTATGACGAACACCCCCGCCCCTGTTAGTATGGGAATCTCTCCCCCGGGATGCTCCTCCCTCGAGCGATACTCTTTGCCTTATTGTTTAGACATTCGGCCATGTAAAGCGTGTCTTAACTTGTCTTTTTGTTGCTCGTCCACGTCTGTAAAAATTAGGAATGTTTCGGGGAGATTTAGATTACATTACTTGAAACAATTTCGGACTTTTATTTCGGACGATTAATTTTCGGACACTTTTTACCTCATTTCGGACAAAAAATTCGGACATTTTGATAAAAATTTCGGACATTTTGCTGAAACATACCAAAGGTAAATTTACGTCGCCAAACATGATTAAGACTTAAACAGAAGCGGTAAAAGTAATAGTTTTACTATACCCTCAAGGTTTTACAAACATATTATCACATCAAGAAAATAACAACATTAATCAGGCTTATCAACATGTTTCTAGCCGAGTATCTCGTTAGATAGATGTCTATTTTCTTTTTCCTATTGTTTAGTTTTGTATCTGCTACAAAAAAATCTAGCTTCATCATGTATATTAGCCTTAGATGTATATAACGGGGTTACCCTGGAAATTACACATAGGTTTTATACTGTACGGTAAAAATTTCGGACGCTTAAAATTTTCGGATGGTTTTATTTCCGGACACTATTTTTGTCCGAAATTAAGCTCGCCCGAAATTTTTTGCCAGTAATGTAGTCCATGTTGTTGAGCTCCCTCTTGGTTTGGCGGAAATTCAGTCTCGAAACACGAGAGTTCTCATAAGGTTGTGATAAAAGTTGAGATAATCTTTCGCTTCCGGAAAGAAGCATCCATGACTACTAAGATCACAATCCATTTCGGGCATCAGACCAACTAGTACTGACGTCATTATAAGTAAGGTCAATAGAAGAACCGTAGTGTTTACATTTTGCCATAATATAAAATAGAAAAAATCCAACTTCAAGCTTTATACGAACAGAGTTCTCAAATCGAAAGAGAATTGCAGGTTTCAGTCTCACTGAAAGTTTGAATGCGATATCGCATAGTTTCTGAGAAATGAGTGTTCGAAAATTTATAGATATTTATATGGCTGGGTGGCAACTTTTGCTACCCAACCAGATATTCTCTGTAAATTTTGAACTTCTCAAAGACTTGTTACTCAAAATGTATTGGACACATCAACCTCAAATTGTCAGTGAGTACTTACTGTGTGCATTGATCTTTCATTCTGTGAAATCTGTTTGCTTGAAACTTGAAGTTGGAGTTATGCTAGTTAGGGAACATGTGAAAAAATACATCAGTAAAGATTCGCCTATTGATTGAATGATAACAAAGCCATAGAACCTACTTGGTGAAGGGCCCAGTTCCAAGCACATGTATGAGCCCGCGGTATTGATGCACGCCATCGAGCCATCAGAGGTAACGCATGTGTGAAGGGACATCAGACACTCATCGATATCTGGAGACAAATTATGATTAGTAATGATAGCGAAAATGAAATCAGTGATAATAATGGCAGTGATAATGGTAATGCCAGTGTTCCCACTCCTAACTGAACGTGAAATTCAAGGACTTTTCAAGGACTTTTCAAGGACTTTTAAGGACTTTTTCCAACAAAATCAAGAACATTGTGTGGCAATTTAAACTTGAAAGTTTTCCATATTTTGCTGTAATCATCAAACAGACTGCCAGTTATTCTGCGTCTAGTAACTAGCATTGCCAGTTTAATCGTTGACCATCAGTGTCTTCACAAGCAAACACGTTTAACCTGATCGCAGATTGGTAAAAACTTACAGCCAATCACAAATCCTGTAACTCACACTAATTGCTTTAATTAGGGGTCGAGCTCTAAACAAAGTGTAAAAATTTCCTGGTGCTGCATCAGGTAATTCAAGGATTTTGAAGGACCTCCAATGATTTTTAAGGACTTTCAAGGACTGGAATTTTTATTTTCAAATTTAAGGATTTTCCAGGATTTTCAAGGACCGTGGGAACCCTGTGACGCTAATGATAACGATAACAATGATAGTAATAGTGGGAATGATAATGATGATGGTGATGATGATAATGATAATGATGATGATGATAATGATGATGATGATACAATGGCCAACGTCTTAATTAAGATAAGTAATCCTGATTATTCAAAACCACATCAGAGTTCATATGAAAAACAATTACATTCAACAAAGAAGTTGCTTTTTAGCCCTTGTACAACTTTAGCTGATAATTGTATTTAAATATAATGAGTTTTGATAGTACTTCGAACTGTTTTAAAACCAACAACTGAAATTTAAATTGGCGGCCATTTTGATACCATTTGTGCGCGCGCGGTTTTCTGGGATGGTGCCATATGTTCAATTCAGTCAGGCGTTCTTAGCACGCATGAGCCGATCATCTGGAAACTAAACTGGGTATAACGTAAACGCAAGTTGTTGTTTTAAGTATAGGCGGATTTCAGTATGATGTCATTGTTTACATTTGCCTCATTAGCATAATATAGAGTAAACTCAACTTCAAGATTTAAAAAAAAGTGTCCATAAATTGAAAAACTATTTCACAATTAGTACTTAACAAAGATTTGATCCCGATATGTTGAATACTTTTGGAGTAATGTGTCTTTGGAAACGTCAAAAATTACAGATATTGTATGACTGGAGGCGAAAGTTGCCTCCAGTTATAGAAATCACTATAAATTCGGAAGAATTCAAACACTCATTTCTCCGAAAATGTTCTATATATCAAGTTAAAATTGTTAGTAGGTACTATGCCATGTTCTATCGAATTATAAGCTCATTTTGCTTGAAGCTAATGTATGCTAGTTATCAAAACATCAACAATGAAGTCAGCTGAAATTCGCCTATAGGATAGCAGCCAGTCTCATTTTGACTCGTTAGTTTATGATTCGGTTCACTGGTTGTCTATTTCTACGTACAGACACAAGGATAACAAAAGAGTGCAATACGCCGAAGATACAACCCAAGTGATTTAACTCTTGCACACCATATACGATTATCAAAAGAGACAAAAATAGTGGTATCCTAGGTTATGCAATAATAATTTCACTAAGCCCGTGAAAGTCTCTACCAGACGGTGTCTAGTAGACTGCATAGAACGATGTTAGCTCAGTCTCAGACTGTTAACTTGAAGGTCCCGGGTTCGATTCCCGGCTTGGCCATAGGGTTGAATATTTGAAGACCTTCTTTCGCCACACCGTCCTTGGACAGGGACGTTAAGCCGTTGGTTCCCCAGATGGATGAAGAGCCACTCTGGAAATGCCGTCTGGGTAACGCCATTATTATTATTATTATTATTGTTGTTATTATTATTATTATTATTATTAAAAGATTTAAAGAGTACCAGCATCAATAAAAAGGCATGTGTTCATCTATGCTGGATGAATTTGTCTAAAACAAGAATCTGATTTGAGGATATAAAATTTTATAAGCAGAGAAAACAATTATTACATATTAATTATATCTTTTTTATATTATTATATTTGTAGTAGCATTCACTGACCTGTGCAGTTCACGCCATCGCCGCTCCACCCAGGATTACACGTACAAGTGAACGATCCTAACGTGTTGTTACAATGAGCTTCATCGTGACAGTTGTGTAAACTTTGCAGACATTCATTTACATCTAAAATGTTAAAACAAAAGAAAATAAGTGAAATATAACATTCATTATTCTGATTTCAAAATTTTTTGATAGTATTTTTGTTAGCTTTAATAATAATAATAATAATTGTAAAAATAATAACAAATACAATATATTGCACAGTTCAACACAACGTTTTCAATTACGCCTTACAGTAAATTATAAAGCAAACATTAATTATAAAAGTACCCAAAATTCAATTATCTACACTAAATTAAAACTATTTAGAGTTTAACCAATTAAAAACTCGCTTAAAAAGCAATATCTTAACTACTCGTTCGTTATAAATATCAATGTTTATAACTTGCCGGATATTTGCAGGAATGCTGTTCTATAATTTAGGTGCAGTAGCTGAAAACGCTGTCACTTGGGTGGTAAATGTCTTAACGGAATAAGGCTTGAGCAAAAGTTAATTATTGGAACGAAGATTGGAGCGGTTCTGGCTTACTTCTGGCCATCAACATCAACTGTAAGGTTTAAATGAGTTAATACATAAACTATTGATTCAAGTGCTCCATGAAACACCTTTGATCTGAGTCGTTACCTGGTGTTGTTATGTTCATTGGCAGGCTCCGAACTCCTTCCCCTTTAGAGCTTATCCCAGCAACTTGTACTGAATAATTGGTGTAGGACAGCAAACCTGTGATCAGTAATTCCACTTGCGACGCATTCACAGTCTGGTTTTTCCAAGAATCGCTGACATTGGTGTAGAAGACTCTGTATCCCTTGGCAGCAGCACCGAACTCTATATCAGCGAGAGGTTTCCACTGAACACTAATTGTGGAATAGCTGGTGGCATTCAGGGTTACATCAGGGCTAGCCCAAGGAACTGCACGCGTCAACAAGAATATATCAAAAAGGAAATTTAAACCTTCTAAAAGCAAAGTAAGCCTTATATTATCCAATGTCCTATTAAAGGAATTTCAATTTATGTCGTGTCCAATACACGGAAGTACAACCACTCCGTAACTCTTTTGCAGTGAGAATACTTTGAAATGTAATCTAACATTTTTGAAAAAATCTTTAAAACTCGCACCATCTCGTTTTTATTGCTGCGTGACTTTCAAAATAAAACTTCTTGACTGGACGTTGTTTTGGGGGGAAAAAATGTCACATACCCACTCACACCCTTATTCATGCTCTCACATGATGTAACGACAAAACTACTCGAGGGATAACAAAAAACAGCAGTCAAATAATATATTTGCAGCCAACCGAGACCATGTTTGCCTGCCAAATCTACAGACTGAAAATTCAAGGATATTTCAAGGGCTCAAAACGAAAAACCCCCATTTTCAAGGAATCCCAGGCCTTGACTGAATATTTCCAAATGCAAAGAATTCAAAGATTTCCAGGTGGCGTACGAACTCTGCATCCATATTCAGTTTTGAATAAGGATGTCCTTTTAATCTTAGGGTTTTATCATGTCATATTAAACAAATACAAATACAGTAGGTAGGTTTGAATCCTTAAATGTTATAAATTATTGTACATGTAGTAATCTTCCAATTAAAAATTCATTGATTTTAACGCGACCCCACAAGCTATCTAGCCGCCTTATTGAAAAATCGTGTAAAAAGGTATATTATAATATTGAATAAGGACATAAAGCACCTTTTAATCTTAGGGTTTTATCATGTCATATCAAACAAAGACAAATACAGTAGGTAGGTTTGAATTTACATTAAAGGTTTTAATCCTTAAATGTTATAAATTATTGTACATGTAGTAATCATCCAATTAAAAATTTATCGATTTTGACGCGACCCCACAAGCTATCCAACCACCTTATTGAAAAATCGTGTAAAAAAGTATATTACCTCATTATTATTATTATTATTATTATCACTATGTATTTCCTCTCTGATTGAGTGATCAAGCAACTGTCATAATTCTATCCAGCATTTTATTATCCGAGCAAAGGAGCTGCATTATGAGTGTTCACAACGAGAGTATACTGAGGTTCTTACCTACTGTACTCCAGATGGAAGGTTACGAATCATGTCCATGTAACTTATCAAACAACCTATTACAAAACCTAATCATCTAAAGCAAAGAAGCAGTAGTGTGAGTTTTCATAATAAAAGTACACTGAGGTAATGAACTACCCTCAAATTACCTGACTCGTACGTCGAAGAAAACGCAAGGTTGTTGTCTGCTTGACTGACAGGCCCCAGGCCTGCTTCGTTGAATGCCATCACAACAATGGAAAAGTTATGAAGATATGGAAGGTCACGGAATGCCATGCTAGTTACTTCAGCACCGTTTACCGTCACGTTTCGTACATTCTGACCAATGGTCAAATCCCTCAAAACAATTATGTAACCAAGAATAATGCCATTAATGCAGTACCAGTTGGCGGGCTCCCACGATGCGTCAAGATTGATACCCATCTCTGTGTTGGAAAGAGTTACATTTCGCGGAGATGCAGTTGGCGCTACGTCATTGAAAAAGAGACATTTTATTAATTCTTGTTCAATAACGCAAAATATTGAGATATACTGCAAAAATATCCAACTCTTTGACGATATGCTAAAATCAACACGTTATGATTACTGATGCTTTAAGAAGTAAGCTACGATTCATAATCAGACAAGGTATGGCCACATGCTTGATGAATAAAGTGAAAGGGTATGCATGACCTTTTAGGATGGTTTCAAGAAATGACTCCTTTTTAACATTTTATTTTACGAATTTTAATTTAACAATACAGGCTCTGACATGAACAAGTGCGAGTTGGCGGCAACCTAACCTCAAACCCTGTCACACATTATTCAATGGGCGGATTTCAGTTGACGTAATGTTTACAAACAAACCTTTTCAAATTCAAACACTTTCGAGACATGAAACAAAGAAACCTTTGTTTAAAACAGCTAATCAGGAGCTGGTAGGCTCATTAATAACAATAAGTGAAATCCGCCTATTGAAGCGTTGAGGGTATTTAGAGAAATAGATTTTACCTTATATCTGTGGGTATCAAACAGCAAGACTATAGTCACTGTCAATACTTTTGAACAAGTCTTACCTCCATCTTCTGTCCGCACCAACACTCTAGACTCGGTACCAGCTCCAACGGCCGTCCGTCCGCTGACCCCTATATTGTAACTCGTGCAAGCTCGGAGTCCAGTTAAATTGTACCTGTCCGTCTCCAGTCCCACGTCTTTGTGTCCTTGGTGGATAAATCCACTGGTTGTAGAATTCCACGTGATCCTGTAACCACGGAGAACTCCGTTTACCTTATCGTGCGGAATGGTTCTGTTCCATTGCACATAGATACTCATGGAGCTGATGTTCTGCAAGTTTGTAATCGGTGGACCCTCGTAAGGAACTGAAAGAAAAACCCTCAAATTGATTAAAGTTTGCTTTTTTTCCCTTAAAGCATTGGCTCAGCTTTAGTTGTAGCTCGTTTTTCAAGTGCAACTTCAAAATTTTAAAAATTCTTTTTCAATGGAAGCCACCAAGGAAACCGAAGGTCACGCAATGTCACACTAGTTGTTTTAGGGTCGTTTACCGAATTTTTTGCTGACTTTTTCCAAGACTCTAGTACGGTCTTACTAGGACATCGTTACACCGAGCCATTCTCTTTCGCAGATAACGAATTTTAAATATCACTTTACGCTGTTAAACGAATATACAATAAAAATGTTTTGGCATTATTAATCGGTGGACCCTCGTAAGGAGCTGAAAGAAAAAACCCTCAAACTGATCAAATAGACAAAGTTTGCTTTTTTTTGTTAGAAGTTTTAAAAGTTATTTTTCAGTGAAAGCCACCATGACAACGGGAAAGTTGTAAGGAAAGCGAAGGTCACGCAATGTCACGCTAGTTGTTTTAAGGTCATTTACCGTCAAGTTTCATAGGCCAGTTTTGACCAAATCAAATATTTAACGTCGACTACGTGGACAACCAAATTCAAACTGTTTAAGTTTCTATGTCTTACTATTCTCATGTTCGCTTGACCGATGGTTTGCTTCGAAGCTCGTTTAAGGTAATAATACGCTTGTAGCTAAAAAGCATGGTCTATACCATCGGTTTCTCTCTTTTATCAGAACTTTTCAAGGAAAATAAAACTAACATTGAAACATTTTAAGTTGAATAAAAACCTTTCAAATTCGCAGCGTCGATACTCATTCGCAGTTTACTTATGCGCCAAGCAGAGAAATAACGTAACAACATAAAAGCATTGCGAGGTAAGACCTGAAAGAAAACATTTAAAAACAATCAGAAATGCGAAAATGCCGTCTGGGAGATTGACACTTCCAAGTTCTGTTGTTGACAAGAAGCCCAATATGTTGCCTAAAAGTTACAAATTGAAAGATTTCTTTCTCTCGCTCTGTTATTAACACTCTTTCTCGACGAATCAGCGTAATCCCCTACATTTCCCTAATGTTTGCCCTTTATTATCAATTTTATATTACCTGACTCATACGTCGAAGAAATCGCAAGGCTGTTGTTTGCTGGACTGGCACGTCCGAGTCCTACACTGTTGAACGCAATCACAACAATGGAAAACTTTCGAAAATACGGAAGGTCACGCATTGTCACGTTAGTGACCTCAGCACCGTTTATTGTCACGTTTCGTACTATCTGACCAGTCGTCAAATCTTCCAAAACAACTACGTAACCAAGAATATCGGCGTTAACGCAGGACCAGTTTGCGGGCTCCCACGATGCGTTAAGGTTGATACTCATCTCTGTGTTGGAAAGAGTTACATTTCGCGGTGGTGCGGTTGGAGCTAAATTGTTGAAAGAAGAAGCATTCTATTAGTTTTTTCATGTACGAATTTCTTTTCTATGGTTTTAATAAAATGTTAATTAACTCTTTTGTAATACAAATGGACACATTTTGAATCTCAAAGCCCTTAAAAGCACGTCTCAATAACGAAAAGCATGAAATTTTCGATAAAGCGTCTTTTGCTTCAGCTATTCGCTCCTTCAAAATACTGATTGTAAAGCTTATTGAGCTTATAACTTTCTTTTGACTACACAAAATAAGGCTATCTGCAGTATTTGATACAAATTTATCAATCACACAACTCGGTCGAAACAATGAAATTCTAATGAGATTAGAATACTTTGGTTTTTAGCTGCTTCGTGACAGAGCTGTTGAAATAAGCTGTTTGTCACGTACCTATGTAGTTTGATCAACAAGGGTTAATATGTTATGCTTTTCGCTGTCGCGTATGCTAATTTCTTTTGTGCTTATTTCACGTGCGTGAACAACTTTTGCTTGTGTTTGTTCTTGTGCTTGTGCTTATTTCACAAGTGTGAACCAGGCTTTAGTTTTCAAAAGTTTTCAAATGCATGGACAATGGACAATAACTAGACAATGATAACTACGACCTCACCGATAATTTTAAATCCAACTTTAGCACAAAACGGTTAAACTTGAGAAGCAACAATCCAATAAAGAAATGAGAAGCCACCTTTATTGCAAGTAGAAAACACCATTGGCATTCAGCAAAATGCTCAGATTTATCCATGGCATAACAACGGCTTCAACATGTTTATATTATCTTGAAAGTCATTGTCTCAGTTTGCGATTAGTTAATTTGTCTCACTATCAGGCTGACCTTGGTTCATGCATGTAGTCGCAGTATAAATGTGTAGTGATTAAGTAAAACAGCAAAACTCACAATGGATCAATTACACAGCCCAAGTTATGTAGGGAATACAACTTTTCCTTTTACGGTATTTATGTTTCTCATACGACAAATGTCAACATTATTTTAGACAATATCAAGTATCAAGTACGTCGTACCTTCTGTATCTGTCCACACCAACACTTTAGTCTTGGTACCAGCTCCAACAGCCGTCCGTCCGCTGACCCCTACTTCATAACTCGTGCAAGCTCGGAGTCCAGTCAAATTGTACCTGTCCGTCTCCAGTCCCACGTCTTTGTGTCCTTGTTGGATAAATCCACTGGATGTAGAATTCCACGTGATCCTGTAACCACGGAGAACTCCGTTGACCTTATCGTGCGGAATGGTTCTGTTCCATTGTACGTAAATACTCGTAGAGCTAATGTTCTCCAGTTTCGTAATCGGTGGACCCTCAGAGGGAACTGGAATAAAATACGCCTCAACTTAATTGACCAGAATTTGCACCATTTGTTCAGTTACTGACTCGATTTCTTTTTCAGCTCCATTTTTTGTATTTAGCTGAAATACGAAGTAAAATGAATGTTTCGATTTGTAGAGATCTGCTCCAATAAGATGGGTCTAAACACTGAGGTGTATTTTTACTATTTTTATTACTCGAAAAAGTGGAGAAAAAAAGAAAGTCAACTAACACAAATTGATAGCAAAATTCGTGCAGCTTTGCGATGTTTTGCCAATCAGAGGGCTATTACCCAACCAGAATAAGGATGCGATTCATTCTTCAGAATAACATTACTGATAAGACAACGATCTTAATTTCAAGGTGTGAACACAGTTTTTTTAAAACACAATTCGTTCGGGCACAAAAAATAACCTTCAATTTTATAGTTTCTTTCTTCGATTCTCTTTTTATTTGATGGTTGCTTGCCTCGTGAATATACAATTTCGCTTTCACAAAGTAAATCTTGAAAATAAACTGGCAGTTGTTTTGACGCAAACTCCTTTTGGTTTGAAACTTTAAAATATTTTGATGCAGTTGCACAAAAGACTGTGAAGTTTTCATGACACGAGTTTGACATGACTGCGAGAAACTATTAGTTATTTATCAACACAAATAAAGCTCACTAAATTCTGAGCCACACTGCCGATCTCCTCTGTCTGAATTTAATTTCTTTTCTTTTTCCTTTTGTGACTGAGTCGTGATTATCATGCAAAAAATGATCAATCTCTAATTAATAGATTTTGAGTAAAACTTGGCAAAAGTTTAGTTATAATTCGGCTTTTTCTTGAAACTTTTACGTTGCCATGGAAACGATCAACATCAAAAAATCCCAAACAATCTCAACTTATTATGTTGTATTTTTGTTGCTGTTACCTTTCTGAAATAATGTCGTTAAGAATGATAGCTACTCATAAAGTTTCAAAACTGCTTTTCGTCACTTAAACCAATTACAAATCAGTCCCCAGTTCTTCAGTAATATCTTCTTAAGAATAAAAAAAACAATAGGAGACTTCAGTTTAATATTATTGATATGCTCTTCAGTCAAAAGTATCCTCTTTTCCATATACTGGATGGGATTCTAGCTACCATAATATAGTCACTTACCGTTTTCGTTTGTAAGAGCATGGACGAGGTTGCTTGCCAGACTGAATCCATCGTACGCGACGTCAACCAGGCGAAAAGAATAGTTAGTGTAGGCCATGAGACCATTAATAGCGATATTTTTATTCAGGTTTGCAGCCATATATCTACTTGCATGCCTCCAGTTACTGTCTGTGGTCTTCCGATGAAACACAATCACACTGTGCAGCAGACCGGAGTCGTGATTTTTCCAGTGGTTAACAGATACACTGATTTTACGATGATCCTGTACGGAGAGAGGTAATGGCGGAGGGGCCTTGCAAAACACTGCAAACATTTTCAAAACAAAATCAGACAAGATATTTTTAAAGAAATCCTTTATAAGACAATATAAAAAGGAACATATAAATAACACACATGGATGACAACAATAGTGTTTTACTGTATATCAGAGGCCAAAGACACTCATTTCAACAGACCAGTTTCGTATTCCCAGTTGCCGCTGATTACAACGACTATAGACTCGGTTTTGCAGTGTTAGCCTCGACCTGATGTTAAAGATTCATAAATACCAATGTAGATATGAACTATTCACAACTCTGTAACTTGTTAGAGATTCGGATCTCGCCGGTATTTATGTAGATTCAACACCAAGTTGAGGCTAACACTGTACAGATGAATCTGTTGTCATTGTAATCAGCGGTAACTGGGAATACGAAACTGTACTATTCCTAATTTATAGAAGTCTCGTAAAATGGCTGTTCGTGTCTGTAGATTATAATATAAGTACGCCGTAAGTTTATCTAGCATAATTGATTAGTCCAACATATTTCTTTGTTAAAGAAAATGAAAAGGATTTGAGAGAAAAACGGTACTGTAAATTCGTATACAGAAAACACCACCCGTTCCAGAACAGTAAGGCTCTACTCTGTGAACGAAAGACACCATTGGATGTTTGAACAATAGCAGTTACAATAACAGACACATTT
>JANRMR010055325.1:0-14319 GCA_025434825.1 Bergia sp. 'catenularis' | reverse complement strand
CGGTAGCGATTTAATAGAAAGCCATTAAAGTGCGGGTGTGCGATTTTCGATGCGAGAGCTCGCTCACACTTGCATTCTGAATTCCATTTTTATGCTCTTAGGTAAACTTATAATTTGCATACCGTTTTAGAAAGCTGTCAACCCAGTGTACGCTTTTAAAGCGTCTTGTTTAGTGAAATTTCCAGTAAAGAAATTTAAAATCACAAGGATTGTCTAAGCCACCTACTCCCTTGCCCATTCAAAAATAGACTTTTGGTGTTAAAATGTTTTTAAACATTTCTCAGTTCTCAAAGTTTGACATGACACGAAAACATACTTGCTTCTTCAGTCCAAGTAATCTCTATCAAGGTGCATATGTGGCGTGCTTGAAAATATCCACGCCTTTAGAAACGTGTAAACGTTGATCAATATGGAGTTGTAAGTGATTTGTAGTTAAACGTATTTACACAAAAACATGGATTCCACCTCTTTATTTCCTTAGGGTTATGCCTTAGTCATGCGCATATTGCTAAACGTTATCTATAATGGAAAGTTCAAGTTAATCCCTGAATTCGAGAAACCGTTTTTTGTGAGAAGCTTCGTCTGAGGTACTTTTTATCTCCCCATATTGCAAAGGTAAGCTAACAAAAATAAAGTGTCTTTCCGAGATAATTTGAATCATGCATATCTGAAAAAAATAAATCTGTCCGTAGGTCTTGTGCTGTTGCATATTGTAATAATCGTCGCACTTTGTAATAACTCCTTTCGTTATAAAGTCTTGTTATAACTTCAAAGAACAATAAGTCGACTGGATACAATATTACAAAGTGCGACAAGTAGTTATTTTTAAGTGCGGCAGCTATTTTTATGACAAAGTGCGACAAGTAGTTCTTATAAAGTGCGACAGCCAGCTATTTTATTACAAAGTGCGACAAGAGTTATTACAAAGTGTGACAGGTATTGTATTGCAAAGTCGGCGACAAGTAGTTATTATAAAGTGCGACAGGTATTGTAAAGTGTGTCAAGTTTATTACAAAGTGCGATGGGTATTAAAAAGTGCGACAATTACTATAAAGTGCGACAGTGCAGGCCTTCGTTTGAATATTTGTATTTTCTGTGGTTGTTAAACATCCTTGTTTTTCTCACTTGAAACATTTCTGTTGTTTTTTCTTATTAAATTATTCTCAATCTAGGGTTTAGTTATGGGGTGAGTTTTCTATTATATCGGTGGGTCAGAAACAGGTATTAAAATCCTTAGGGTTGAGGACTTTGCGTCCCTTTGTTTTATGCACCTTGCCTATAACGATAAATCAGAAAATAAGTAAAAAAGGAAACAAACAAACAATTCAGTTTACACTTTCAGCCCCGGCCAGTTTTTAAATATCTACCTTCTCCTTACAGTATCAATACGAAATAAGTTGTTTTGTTAAGGGAATACAGGAATTATTCTTACACTGTAAGCTGTTCACTGTGAAAAGCAAACTTCTTCCAAACTGTTTAAAAGGAATTCATGGATACTATTTAGGAGATTTTAGCAACACATCACATGTCGTGTTTGGGGCGGAAAGGGTTAAACTTAGTTTTCACAAGTAATGCAAGCGCAATTTAGCAAGAGCAAAAGATCTTAATTTATTGTTAAATGGCCTAATGCAAGAATAAGCATCAATGCAAGTAATGCAAGTAATGCAACCGCAAGTGCAAGGATAAGCTTGCTTTCCTTGTATAAGCAAGCGCAAAAAAGAGGAAAATACTCCTTGAATTCGTGCTTTTGTCGCTTGAGTCTCTTGCGTCGCTTCCGTTGTTGTTTATTCATGTGTTGCATATGCTTCCATTGCTTATGCTTGCGTTGCTTATACTTGCATTGCCTATGCATGTGTTGCTCATGCTTTCGTACCTTATCATTGTTTTGCTTAATCCGTGCGTTGCTTATTTTTGCTTTGCTTAGTTTTGCTTAATTTTGCTTAATCTTGCGTCGATTATTCTTGTGTATGCTTGTGTCGCTATGCTTGCGTTGCTTATTATTGCGTGATTATTCTAGTGCTGTTCAATCTTGCGTTGCTTATGCTTGTGTTGTTTATACTTGCGTTTGCATTTGCTTGCGTTGCTCTTACTTAGGTTGAATGCGTTTGCATTAAGAGTTCTTGCACTTACGTTACTGGTGAGAACCAAGAGTAAGGAGGCGATAGGGCATTACTCACAGGATAACACGTAGATTGCTTCCGATACTACTTGTATGCCTCGTGCTTTGGTCTTTAGACTCTGCCAGGACATTATATCACCCGAATCCGTTCCAGGCCCACCAGCCATCACCTCAATTACTGTAGGGGTCAGCACCCGACTCCACATGTTCGCGTGACTCAAGTAACCAACAAACGGAGATCCATTTTGGTCAACAACACCTTCCGAACTTTGTGAAGCTCCTAACAAGAGTGAGCCGTTTCCGTCAACTGTCTTTCCGACCAGACAGTTTTTATAGCTATACCTTGAATAAAATCAAAATATTATGTTGTAATATTTGCGACTGAAGTGGGTTAAACAGATTAGTTTGCAAAGTTTTTCAGTGATAAGGTAAAATTCCAACATGGTGGGCATAATGGTCAAAATCTCCAACTTATTCTAAGTCACACAAATTCATGAGTGACTTGATTAGGTTAAACAATATTGAATTGATGTTTTACTGCGCAACTGGGTTTAAATTTTGTTCGTGCAAAACTTAATTATCGAAGACACTCTCTGTCCACTGAAGGAACAAGGAAGCCTAAAATGCTTCTTTGGATAATAGATAGATTAAAACTCGCGTCTACAGCAAAGGGCAAACGTCAGATTCCGTTTACATTTCCTCAAAATAAATAGTAAGTACAAGAGCATAGTAGCCAACAAGGAACTCCTTTCCTTCACTTAGAAAAAACAAACTGTAAACAGGCAAATAAAGGGAAATCATGATCGCGTGGTCACTTCTGCCGTTTGTTGTTTGCCGTAAACACGATTTTTAATCTCTCAGATCAGACCAATGTGTCACAAATACTTCAACTGAAAAATGGTTGTTATTGCACAAAGAAATATTCATGTCGAAAAACAGTCCTCGTATTCTGATGTCAATTCCATTTGAACTGATCTGTGCGGTAAAAAGCATCAAACATGAATACTTTTGTTTTTTAAAAAATATACTGACAAATTATTAGCAGTGGACAACCCGTATTTCCCACGCATATGACCGTAGACAGGTGGGAAACACCTTTCCGTAGCACCAAGATAAACTATACAAAAAATACATAAAATAAAAAAATATTTACATTGTGGTTTATAAGATTATAATATATGTTATTATTATTAACTAATGTTTCATTAGGGATCCCTTTCATTAACACGATTTTCAAATGGGTCCTAAACAAAAATACAATAAATATGGCCTTAAAGTTACATGTCCAAAACAAAATTACATTAACAAAACAAGTATACTTAAAAATAAATAAATAAATAAATATATACATGTCCTAGCAGGTTGCAAGACTCAGTTGATGGTGGAAAAAAGTTGACTCAAAAGTAGCGATAGTTGTGCTGTTTCTTATATCTAGTGGCAGAGAGTTCCAGTCCCAAATAGTTTGAAAACGTAGCCGTTGCTTTCCCCAGTTGCTCTTGACGGCAGCCAGCCTGAAGTTCTGTGCATTTCTGGTGTTGTAACGGTGCACATCGTGTAACGAGACTAATCCTAAATGAGATTTTACCAAACCGTTTTTACATTTAAAAACGTAGAGGCATCTGTGAAACAGTCTGCGTTTACTTAGGTTAATCCAATTAAGTTGCTGGAGGGCATCATGATCAGATGAGTGAGCTGGACGGTCAAGAATAATCTTAGCAGCTTTGTTTTGCAAACTTTGCATTAACGTGCGATGTTCTTGTGACCCCATATTATGTTTCCACATATGTTATTTATTTGAAAGTCACGTGTAATTTAAAAATACCCCTGAGGGTCCATGAGCGGATCGAGAAACAAAACTACTTTTGCAATAAGAGCACAAGCGTAACAAGCGTTCTGATTGGCTGAGATGGCGTTTCTAATTGTCGATAGAAGCATTCAAGCTACGTTCAACATAACAAGTTTGTTGAATTTTTAGTTTTGAACTTGGCTGATGTTAAAATGTTTTCACTCGAGTTCGCCATTTTTTAAAATAGCTTTATTTAAAAACGGAAAATTCAATGTTTTACCAAGTGCCCGTCAAAGACAGACAATTGGCAATTTTTGGCAAATTTTCTTGCGTGCTTCCATTTTTGAATCGTATTGCAGACAAACAGATACTGAAACGGCAACTGCTCATCAGTAGGATGTGTGCAATTATACAATTTTTTAAGGTTTCACTAAATCCCAGACCAATTGCAGAACATTTTAGGCGGAGCAGCCTACTAAGTGAGCACTGTTGCTGAATAACAGCGAAAACTATATTTTAACAATTAAGGACTGCGACATAACGCATTAAATAACGAAAGCGAACACACACAAAAAGTAAAAAATCCAAACAAAAAAAAGACAAAAAAGCATATACCAGTGTGTAAAAGCTTTAAGTTTTAAATGTATAGCGAGAGAGTTATCAGAACAATTATAAAAGCGTATGCGAACAAAAAAAGTAAGCGAACAATGCGCGTGCTCAACGTACGTATATAGCAAGCGGAAACATTTTCTACAAAAACCTTAGATACCTTATGTAAGCGTGTTTTGGTTATATATACGGCGAATGTTTTTCCTTTCTTCGGTCACCAATAACAGTGTAATAGACTTTTCAGTCCAATATATTACTAGATTTTGGAGATTGTGTGATATATTGCAAAACGCGTTTGTTATTACAAAACAGTAAATTTACTACAAATTGCGTTTTTATTACAAAATCCAGTTTAGAACACGCTAACACGTTGCCAAAACAATTATCGCACTAGAATAAGATATTTATCATTTTGATATATATAAATTCAAGCAATTTGTGGTAAGCTTACCTAACTACTCCATCAATATAGATTTTAAGTTCTCCACTGACGTTTTCCCACGTAGTGCATAAGTGAATCCAGTGATTTCCATATAAAGGAGTGATCGGAGCGTTGTATAAGGTACTATAAAAATCAACATTGAGATCGTCTCGTTTATATAGCTTTTACAGCAAGCTACCGTTTACGTTAGAGATACAATTCTTTCTAAAAACTCACTGAACCTGCTTGAACGTCCAGAAAAAGCATTCTAAGCAAAATAATTTTATATTTGCTTAGAGTTTAGAAATGAACACCCTCCTAGACCCAATGGAAGTCAAAGGGGCTGAACGAAAAACAGGGGCGAATGAATACCTCCCTTTCTCCTCTTAACTTCTTTTCGCCCTGCTTTTTCGCTCGGCCCCATTTACTTTCCCTTGGTCTCCATGAATAAAATGAGCGACATTTTTTAATTGTTTTATTTAATTATGAACAGAATCTAAATCAAAAGAACCAGAAATACAAACTTAAATTTCCAATTGATTGGAAAGATGAAAATTCTCATTTCCCACCAGGAAAATAGTAGTTAAATAGCGCTCGTTTTCATTGTTTCATGGATCTTAAAAGGAGTGTAAATATGAGAAGATAAAAGAACTCATCCCAATTCAAACGTAAGTCAGTTAGTGTCTATAAGCGGTGATCAAAAAAACTCTCCGGGGCAACAGGAGGGAAAAATAATTTTCTTGGTTTTCTGGACTTCCAAGCTAAGGACACATACATTTAGTTGAAAAACAAATTTAGTAGACGAGACCCATTTTAAGCAAAGAAAAATATATCAAATGTCCGATGAGTTTTTAGAACTGGTGCATTTTACTTTGGAAAAGGTAAACTTCTGTTTAGCAGAAAAGCTGACATTTTGCTCAATTTCTCTCAGCCGTTATTAGCAAATTTGCATATTAATTTCCCGGATTGGTGCTAAATTTCAATTCTGCTCCAGTTTCTTCAACCCAACTCGGACAGATAAATTTGAAAATGGCGGACGAAGTAACTTTCACATTTCACTATGAACAGTTCCTTGCAAAACCATAGCAACGCTTAGGGTCATTTATTTTCCAGAACAAAAGAGTAGCATGGGAAAATATTTCCATCAATTGCCAAACTGTGCCGGAATTGGAGGCAAACTCGTCTACTTCAGACAGTCACTTTGCGAGTAACTTGTTTGTTCCACCCTTGTTTCTATACCGCAGAATGATATGTATTTGTATGAGAAGTTCTATGGGACTGTAAAAAGGATTTAAATGGGCATAGTCACGGTTCTGCGCATGCTCGAAACTTGAGCCGGCGTCCAACAACAGCTTTCTTTTTTGTCCAATCGAGATCGTTCAATCGAGAATGCCAGATCACCGTGCAATGACATTTTGTACGCGAAGGTCGTGCTTCGGTGCAAGTTTTTGTTGTTCTGTGTCGGTCTTGTCTCTGTTTCAATAGGTGCAAGTGAATATGAATCAAGAAGAGTTGTATCAAAAGTCCGGATAAAGTAATGTCTGCCTCGAGTCCTCACATAAACAGAAATAGTCAGGAAACTCGTCGAATAGGTATAGGTTTCGATGAATCTTGAACCCCAGTGAATCAGATGAAAAAGTGTCACCCTAATGAGCGAAATAGAGATATTAAGGCAGAGTAAGCGATGGGATATCATTTGGTGAAAGAATCGTAATCTCGTGAGACTGCAACAGCGATCTACATTTTTGTGGGCTTGTTATTTATAATTTGAAAAGAAATCAAAACATCCCGGCACAAGGCCCAGCACTCATTTCAGTGATCGGAACATTTGGATGAGCTAGTTGTAAACACGACATGAATACAGGTACTATAAACCTCCGCTGCCTTTAAATTCCGTTTAAAAATATCCATAGAGGAGGAGGAAGCTATAAAACGTGGTAATGAGTTCCATAGGACAGGAGCAGCACCGCTATAAACCATGTCACCATATGTTTTGCTGTTTGAGTTCGGTACCTGAAGTAAATTAGCGGATGTAGATCTAAGTTGCCTAGTAAGCTTATACAATTTAAGCATTTCGGAGATATAAGTAGGGGCCTGATTATTTAGTGCTTTATATGTAATGAGAAGTAATCTAAACCTGATACGTTGTTCAACAAGGAGCCAGTGGAATTTTTTAAAACAGGAGTAATGTGATCATATTTACTGGTATAAGTAATTAAGCGCGCCGCAGAATTCTGAACATACTGTAGCTTTTGAACTAACTGCTTGTTGATACCGTATAATAGAGAATTGCAAATGGTCCAGCTTAGAGATAACAAAAGCGTGAACGAGAATTTTAGTGCACTCCGGACTTATGAACTTCCTGATGTTAGCTATACGCCTAAGTTGATAAAATATAGACTTACAGACGGCATTTACATGCTGCGACATACTGAGATATTTGTCAAACACGACACCTATATTCCTGGCTGAAGTGCTAGGTCGTATTACTTCTCCGATATCTAAGGAATCTAAGCTAGGCTCAGCTCTAAATCTAGAGCCCAAAACAAGGAGCTTAATCTTATCCTTATTTAGCTTAAACTTATTGGCACCCATCCGCTGTTCTATAGCTGCTACGTAGGTTCTAATCTTGTGGATAGCAGATCCAAGCTGACCGTCACAGCTGGGACGAAAGGAAGATGAACAGCTGCATATCATCGGCGTACAGGTGGTACGACATGCCGTGCTCGCGCAGAATATCTGCCAGTGGAGCTGTATACATCAGGTAGAGGATGGGGCCAAGAACAGACCCTTGCGGCACCCTTGAGTTCAGCCGTTTTGTGGAAGATCTTGTATTGTTCATACAGACGAACTGTCCGCGATCACATAAGTATGAGCGGAACCACTCTAGGGCACTTCCTGTGATACCAAACCTTCTAGACAGGCGTGACAGCAGTATCTCATGGTCCACTGTATCAGATGCCGCGGAGAGGTCTAAAAGAAGGAGAACGACAGACTCCTTGTTATCTACCGCACAAAGAATATCATTCCGGACGCTCAAAAGTGCAGTCTCAGTGCTTTGATAAAGCTTATACGCGGACTGACAAAGTTTGTAAAGACCATTAGATGCGAGATACTCCAGCAGCTGCATAGTCACAACCTTCTCAGTAGTCTTGGACACAAACATGAGGTTGGACACACGCCTAAAGTTGGAACAAACCTCAAAGTCTAAAGATGGTTTCTTAAGCAGAGGAGCACGGAAGCCACCTCAGTTCATCTTAGCTGGTACTCGGGAGGTCGTGAGAGATAGGTTGATGATCCTAGTGATGACGGGCAGGAGTAGATCCATACATTTTCTGAGAAAGCTGGCGGGTACTGGGTCCAAGACGCAAGACTTTTTAGACATGTGCAGAAACAGAGACTCAACCTCTTCAGATGCAACGTAGGAAAACTCACTCAGCTCGGACGAACATAGACGAATTTCAGGAACGTAAGAAGCGTCAACAGGGGGTAGACTTGCTCTGATTTTCTCAATTTTTGTCGTGAAGAAATCGGCAAAGTTATTAACAAGCATCTCATTTGAAGGGCACGAAAGATAGTTCACAGCCGGTTTGAGGTTAAGCAGCTTATTGATGTTCCGAGAAAGTCCCTTTTGATCACACTGATTCTCGTTAATAGCCGAACAATAGAAATTCATCTTGGCTTGGAAGATCAGGTTGTTAACACGCTGGCATTGTTGTAAATACAATTCTTTGTCAATCATTAACTGAGACTTGCGCTAACGGCGCTCAAGCCCACGGCGTCGAGTCTTTGCACTCTTGATCTCTTCCAGGTACCGTGGTGAAGCGGGGCGGACAGCAACTTTACGAGACTTCAATCCTTTCATGTCCTAACTGAACCTAACCGCCATAGCGTTTCTGAACGTCTTCGTACTTCGGCAGCCGTTTTTGAAACAGTTTTTGCAGTTGAACTTTCGATGGGTCATCCATCACGATGTCACTTATGTGACAACCCAAACTGAGTCGCAGATGAAAATTTGAAAAGTTAAAGAAGGTCAAGCTTAAAAAACAGTAAAATGCTACTCAATAAATGTACTACGATAAAATAGGAAACTAGCAAAACGATTTTCAAAAGCTGATGTGCAAAAGACAACGCGATAATTTAAGATTCAAAACCACTAACAACAAATCTCTGCGTAAAACCACACAAACTATCATCGTTCCGGTCCGGAACACAGATTTAAATTTCACATTCCCGGAGCATACGCAGAACCGTGACTAAGTGATCGTATAGTTGTTCAGCAGCTTACGTATCTCCTAGTACTTGTTCTTTGAAAACTTAAATCATCACTCGTTACAGAGCTCATTTAATTTGAAATCGTTGTACTTCCAAATAAGGTTTCCCTTATTCCTTATTCGGTTTAGACCACGAGGACAGAAAACGACAATCGGGCAAACTAGCTCAAAAAACAGCTAGAATAGCATGTATGCCATTTTCAAATTCTGTCCCCCGGTACCCACTTCTAGTCCATTTGGTGGGTACTTGCTCCTTGCAAATGACAGCCGGATCCCCTGGAATTATGCTGTTATGACATCAACGATAGTTACATTGCTAAACTTACCTCAGTAGTTGAAGGTTGAAGCCACCCGCATGCCCTGTAAAGAATCTCACTCCGACTTGGTTATCAACCATATATGAGAATAAATTTAGTTCAATTTGGGTTGTTCTCAACCAAAGACAAAACGAAAACTTGTTCAATGGAGGAAGCCTCGGTCCTTTGATGAAGCTTGATGGACTTTTGGATGCGAAATTAAAGTAGAAATCGGATGAAGGAACTGCAAACATAAACAGAGGAACAATTCTTATTGCTGATTGAAAAGTTTTGCAAGTTTTTATTTGCAATTTGTAATTCCTCTAATTTATTACATTAAGCAAGAATGTTGTTTAAATGTCTTTCATTTGCTTATTGGACCCCCTAGTTTACCAATTAACCCAAATTGCGCGCGCTAAAAGAGTACCAGTTTGATTACCTCCAAGCTGCAAGATCATATAGACCTGTAACAGTAAAGCATTTTTTTTTTAACTGAAGCGGTACAAAGCTATGAAAAGCTTATATACCACCAGGAAGATTAAGAAAATTGAATAAATAAATCGTTAAAAATATTGTCATACCTGGAGATTTGCATGTTTCTGGCTTTTTGTTTTGCAAGTTTCCATGTAAATTGTGTCGAAATTCTCTCCAACCAATGACATCTCCGCTGCTGCCCCTCCAGCACTGCTTAGCAACTTTCTTCACAAAATCTTCACTCTTCATGTCACACCACAGGTTCACTTGACTAAGCTTTCCTTGAAACGCTGTTTTCTCATCAAGCCCTCCTCCGAACACTATTTGCGACCTACCTATTACAAATTTCCCCTGACCGTTTAGTTGGAGCCTAGTCTGGAAATTTCTTCCCCGCTTTCTAAGTGCACCATCCACAAAAACGCTCCACTCTCCGCCAACGTTCGACCACATAATGCAGAGGTGGTGCCAGTTGTCTGTTGTGACAATTTCCCCTAGGTGAAAGTGTCTGTTGATAAAAAGGAAAGACAATCTTTATTATTTGTTGTATACATACATACATACATACATACATGTGTTTGTTTCATATATGAACCAGCAAAACACAAAGTAACATAACAATAGCTAAATTTAGTATTTTGTTTACTTTAGTTACCACCAATTTACATGTTAACCTTCGAATGTTTAACCAACTAAATAATTACGTAAACTGATACAGTGGAACCCCGATATAACGATGTGCTAGGGAACTGGTAAAATTAGATCGTTAGAAGCGAATTCCCGATATAACGGTCCTGCGGAAAAACAAAAAGAATCATCGTTATATCGGGGCATGGTTAATAAATTAATAAATAATTTTTCTTGTTCAGTTTACGGTTTATGTGGTTCTGAACTGTAGCTATGTATTCAGTTTCAGTTATATAAATACCGGCAATCAGTGTAATTTTCCCTAGCGTAGAAACTGCTGACAAAAACGTTACAGTCTTAAGCAATGAGAATCAAAAATTTTAAAAGTAATGTAATCTCTGTTTCAAATGTTTGGCATTCCGTTTTGGTTGCGATGATTGATTTTATCGTTACATCGGGTAAATCTTACGTATCGGCTGTCTGTTTATGTTTGTTGTATCAGGGATCATTAAATTGGGGTTCTGTTCCATTTACCTTACTGTAACATTGGCTGGAAAGAAAAATGTTGTTCGTTATACCAAGAACATTAAATTGACGTCGTTATATCGGGGTTCCACTGTAATGGGTTAAAGATCTTTTTGAGACTTCTTCCTTAAGGACTCGGCACCTGATTTTAAGATTTCAAGCTGAAAGTTGGTAAAAATAATACACTGTAGTCAGCCTTCCTTATGGAATGCTGGCCCAAACAATGACGCCAACAGACGCCATCTTGAATTTTATGACTTCTAAATTTGAGCTAATTTTTTAGCGAAACATTTGATATGAATTATAAACATGCTCATTGGAATAAATTTATGCGCAATAAATGAAAAAATGCATGAATAATTGACTAAGAGCCATTTTTTCTCGGATAAGTTAAAGTTCTGTACTAGAACCTTCAACGCATTAGTCAAAACAATTCAAAGTTCTTACATGCATGGAAAGTGAATGAAGGAGATGCAAGAAAACTTGACACATTCCAATCCACGTGTATGAGGAGATTATTGAAGATAAGATGGCCTTATGTTTGTCAAATGAAAACTTGATGAAGAAAACACGGACAAAGCATACCAGTGAAGAAGTATGGGCAGGAACAAGCATTGCGTGACGGCCTTGACAAGGTAACCTTAAGGCAAAAGGAAAATTATGGGGTCGGCCGAAGACAACATGGCGTCAAACAGTAGAGAGAGAGAGAGAGAGAGAGAGAGAGAGAGAGAGAGAGATAGGAGCCTTCGGCAGTCGCTATACGGTTCCATTCTTGACCTCGGAGCACTGACAGCAGCCAGCTGGAATAAGCTGTGTGAAGTAAACAGACCACAGCAGCGGGATTACCCTACTCTTTTCGAGAAGTGTGTGGTTTTTTTAAGTCCCACGATAGAACGTCGAGAAACTAGACCATCGGCTTAACGTCCCTGTCCACGGACGGTGTGGCGAAAGAAGGTCGCCCGAACTTCAACCCTCGACCAGGTCGGGGTTTGAACCCGGGACCTCCTAGTTGGCAGTCAGAGATCTCTCCAACTGCACTGACCTCGCACTCATACTTTACTTTTTGTACCCTATTGTAACCGATCATCTCCTCACACACACACAAACAAACAAAGGTAAAGTCCGTAGTAATCTTCGAAAACGGAGGAAGAATATCATTGAGGCTGCAATATGTACGTACGTCTTGATAAAAAAAAAGATAGAATTCTGGCCAGCTCTGGCTTAGAAGTAACCCACTTTCGAACAACCGGGTCTTAATATTGTAGTCACGATGTTCACCAAAACAATACTGTCCGACTGAGTGGTTAGTTACCGCTGATTTCATTGCCATGCGATCTTTAGTCTAAAATTATTTTTTTCTGGGGAGTAATACGTCGATGAAACAAAACAAACACGACTAAATGTAGATCTGTATACAATCACGAACATCTATCGCTATCCTAGTCGAAGGCTTCCAATAGGTGTTATTTTATGGGCTCAATTTGATGTTGGTATTCTGTTTTGTTATATAAAAAGAGTTGGGATTTGGGATTTTATCTACGAGCTGGACGTGAGATGTGACCAAACGTCAATGGGATGGATGATTAAATAGAAATGGTGTTGGGATTCAGAATCCTTTCAGTCACTGAAGTGGAAGGCTTTGTTTGAAAATAGATACTTATAACGTTTCTAATCTCAATAGGGGTTGACCCTTTCTCAATCGCATGATATTCTCCCTGAGGCTGAGAGATGGTTAGTAAAAGGAACTGACAAGTGAAGCAATTGTGATGTTTTGATGAACTATCACACAACCAAGAGCAGGATATCATTCCATAGAACAGTGAGCAATCCATATAAATGTAAAGTTCAGCTGCACTCTCATGCAGTTCGTCTCTCCATTAATCTCCCCTCCCCTTTATCATTTTTATGGTTGCACCTTGTTTGTCCTCTGATAGTCAGATCACACTCCTTCTCTGTACAATTCAGGGAAATTTCGTTCATGTTGGAGGTGACAGCGTAGTTTATTAACGTGTAGGGACCACCGTATGATGGGTTCATCCACAAAGAGAGAGTGAATTTCAAAATATCTCCATGAGAGGCGCTAACAATTCCATAGTCATGAGCTGACCGTCGGGGAAACTCGACTTCAAAATGTGGTGCTTCATCTGAAATTCAATATTCACGCATTCAATTTCTTTAGCAAGATATTCAAAATGTGATTGGTTATCATAGAGCACAAAGGAAAAACTTTTTTTTCAACCAGAAATATTGCCAGCTGTAATTATATTTCTCCAATACATTTGAATGTAAAAAGTTCAAGAAGAATCGATTTTCATCGTGTTTTGAGTTAGTACAATTTTACAGTAAATAGCTTGTATCTCTCTTTTGCTACAGCTTTTCTTTATTTATTGGACGTGAATATGCTCGATCTGCACTTCTCGTATTTTAACTCGAAAATGAAGCGATAGTGGGTCATACATATTAACGTTAAGTATTTTTGTATTTCTTGATTTTAAATCGGTTTAAGCTAGCTAAACAGTTCATCGCTTTGGTAGTGAAAATGATAATCATAATGGTAATGGTAATGTTGTTGTAACACTACTGATAAAGCTACTGGCAATACTAGTGCTAATGCTAGTGCTCATGGTCATGCTAATGATAATTCTAGTTCTAATGCTACTGCTTATGCTAATGCTAACGCTGTTATTGCCGTTGCTAACCACAACAGTGGCCACAATTATTCACAAAGCCATAAATTACTGAAATCTACGTGCGAAATAAGGTGATATTTCATGTGTCGAAATATCATATTTTGACACGTGTCTCAAATATCGCTTTCCCGCCGAACTTTCCTGCCTTAGAACTCGTTAGCCAATCAGAGCAACAACCGGTTTTTGAATGGCGCGAAAGCTTTGGCGTGCGATGCTTTCATTTCAGTGAAAGCACAAAGTGATTACATTACAAGTGAAGTAGGGTGTTTGTTGTTTCCTTCAGTTTTAGTCCCCTTTAAGGTTTCTTCTCTGGGTTGTAAAGTAATAATTTATTGCTTGATGAATAATAAACAAAACATTTCATGGTCGCTTGGAGATACGATTTTTATCTTCTCATATTGAAAATATCTCGAACTCGTGCGTTTCGCTCACTCGTACGAGATATTTCAATACTCGAAGATAAAAATCGTATCTCCAAGCGGCCCTGTAATATCCTCCATT
>JANRMR010055214.1:0-11197 GCA_025434825.1 Bergia sp. 'catenularis' | reverse complement strand
AAACCGTGCGACTGTTTTACCCAATCAAAACGCACGAAAACGTAAATGGAGTCTAACAAAAACGTGACAACGCGGAAAACCAGTACCACGTGAACCGTTTTAGCCAATGAAAAACACAGGAAAACCCCACTGGATTAAATTCGAGACAATAAACACCACACATTTTTGATAAGTGCACTTTATTTTGTGAGGGAAAAAAGAAGTCACGGAATGAATATTTAATAGAAATACTTGACAATTAGTACTGTACAAAGTACGAAAATCGAATCGAGGAAGGTCTTACTAGCTATTATGTACGGTAAACATATTTAAATACCATCTAGCATGCTCCATGTTTAAATAATAATAACGTAATCAAAAACTTTCAAAATATTGCTCAGTTAAACTGTGGAATAAGTAAGAAAAAAAGACTGAAAACACGACGTGCAAATTTCGTAAAAATGTAAACTTGGAGTAAAAACGAGTAGATTTCATGAATAGATAACAGTAATTATTACAGCTCTTTCACCTTAAAAACAAGCCGTTTGAGAATAAACATAATTCTCAAACTCAAATTTTACATATAATACACAAACATCCGTTTTTAAAAGTCGGAATTATCTATACTTTTTCTGGAAGAATACCTTGCAGAAAATTGAAGCTGCATCGAGAAACCTAAAACAATAAAATTTCGTTGCTAATAAAACAAAGAAGTATCTATCTCCCTTTCGTCAGAAGCGATACTGGTTGTAACTCTTCATCACAGCAAACAGAAACCTTTGCGGACAAAATTGTCAAAATTTACGAAAATTAATCTCTTCTTATCCAGTAAAAAGAATACCATTGTTTTATAACATCTGCTTATCCTGGTCAAGTAAAATGAATGGTCACTTTACAAGCCTTTTTCAACTACGAGAGAAACGTATTTACAAACTATACGAAAGCTAAAACTTTCATACAGAATACTTTTTTGGATGTTTTTCTGGATCCCAAAATACCACTGCCATTTTGTACAAGGGCGCAGAGCTTGTTATTTTTCACACCCAACTGACCGAACCAAAGAAAATGGCGAATGGTACATAAAAAAACCTGAAAACGCTTCTAAAAACGAATAGAAAGGATCTAAAATATTCGAACCTAACATATATAACGTTGTTAGTACATGGCCAAGTTTCCAAAAACATTTGTCCTCAACTTGCTCCCAGAACTTATTCGTTGAGTTTGGTTCGCAAGGCATTGTGGTCAAATGTACAGCCGCCATCTTTTTCGGTATGGTGAGTAATGGCCCGGTTTCGTATCCCCAGTTACCGCTGATTACAATGACTTAAAGACTCGTTTTTACAGTGTCAGGCTGAATATTTAACATGAAGTCGAAGACAACATTGTAAATACGCGTCTGTAGTCACTGTAATCAGCGGGAACTGCAAATACAAAAATTAGACTATTAATTGTTTTACCACGCTCAAGGGCATCTTGAAGACTATTCTACGACCCATTTGTCAGACCCAATAATACCTGAACTTTGCATGGCAAAGAGAATTGCTTTAACGCCAACGTATTCGCAAGTCAACGCAAACTCGTAGTTCCTTTCAACTCCAGGTGATAGGACATTTATCACGTGCTTGGAGTAAGCTAATCAGCGCACGCTTTCAGGTCTACTTAAAAAACACCGTCTCAGAAGTCGCTGCGAGATTAGTAACGATCGTTATTTTCTTCTTGTCAGTGTGCAAAAGAAACGAATTCCTAAGTTACATTCAACAAAGAAGTTGCTTTTAGCGCATCTACAACTTTAGCTGATCAATGTGTTCAAAGATAACGAGCTCGATTGTACTTATAACTAAACCAACGACAGCAATTTAAAATGGCGGCGGCCATTTTGAGTCTATTTTGTGCGCGCGCAGTTTTCTGGGATGGTGCCAAACACGCAAGTTAAGAGCCGATCATTTAGCTTGTTCTTGCCACCAATTCGCAAGGGTTTTGGCTGACTTGCATTTTCAAGGTGAACGAGCTCAAATTAGGACGTGGTAAGTTGACGAACGTTTCGCTTATTTGCTTTGACTTTCGAACGAACGGGCGAGTCAGATTAAAGAAAAACAAAAATTACGTTTTAATTTAAAAAATTGCTGTGCAAATCCACACCTTGTTGAAAACGTAGAAACCGTGACTTCTTAAAAATATTAAAATTTATAAAGGGCACTGACACTGACACGGCCACTTCAAAATCAATTGGACGTTTTAATAGGGGAAATAAATTAAGAAATTTTAAAAAATTATAGCAAAGTGTAATAACCTATATAGACAATAGTAGTGGGAATAGAGTGTGTTTCCGAAGTCTTGACCGGCTCGAAATAACGCTTAACGATTGGTTAAGTGCGGTCTGCATTTAACTTAAAGTCCCGCGATCACTAACCATAATGCTTTGCGGTTATTTTTATTAGTGGCTAAAATTAACTTTAACTTTCGAAATCTTTTTTTCGGCTTTCTTAGAAAATCTTTGAAAGGTTTAAAATTGACTCTGGTGAAGATTTTTAACGAAAATTTGCAGGAAGATGGCTTAACACAAGTAGACTTCAGTGCATCTTTGACGACTGTAATTTGAGACCATATGATACCATGAGAATCCATTTCCAACCACTTTTTGTTAAATTTTTTCGCAAAAATCAAGATAAAGATTAAGATCAAAAAATAAAAATAAAAAAATCTAAAATGGAAAATATTCTTACTTTTTCATTTGGTTTGTGATTCCAGGACTTTAGTTAAACTCATTTGTTCTTTTTTAAATTTTAACAAGGTTTTGTGATACTTAATGCCAAATATCACGTTTGACTTTAACAATGCTCTGTTAACTATCTAGTGAAACTAATTTCGTTTCGGTTAGTTACACAAATTCAAACTTCCTAGGAAGTAAAAATATACAATAAAACCCTAAACAAACTAGTTGTTAGGATCGTCTGTAAACTGAGCCAAATCTGCTCATATAGTTACGTATATATTCCTTGGTCTTGATCTTGACAGAATCATTACACTGTAGATCGTTCTCATTTTTGATATGTTGTATCTCTTTCATCATTAGACCATGGGTCATCTGTAGACAATAAACAGCATATTATTTATTGGACATTAGTAAAATACCGTAAAGTTCCGAATATAAGCCATCTACCCGAACACAAGCCCTTCAAATTTGAGACCCAAAAATTCCATCCGATTATAAGGCCCACCAATTATAAGTCAATGGGGGATTTAGGGCTAGTCTCCAATGCAGCCGCCTTATTTCCTTCGCTGCGGGTTCCCTCCTTCGCTTTCCGAGGGAGGGAACCCGCGGCGAAGGAAATGAGGAGGCTCCATTGGAGGCTAACTTAGGGCTGGTCTTGAAATGGGCGTACACAAAAATAACCAGCGTATTAACAGGATTTAACTTCGCAGCCGTTTTATTTTATAAGTTTTACAGTCAATGGAAGTGACGTGACAACCACAATCAGAAGAATTTCGTTGTAGATTTCAAAAGTTCAAAAAAACCTTGAATTAAAATTTCAACCGTCTGTTAAAGAAAATGAAAATGCTCTAATTAGTACTTAAATCATCTTTTGGATCCGTTATTTCAATATTTCGAACGAACATTCTGTTACAACTACTTTGTTTCTCGCGGATTTTTAATCTGAGCGTTTGGACGGACTGAATAAATGACTTTTGAACGAGAGAGACCCGCCCACTTGCCGCCGTCTTCAAAATGCTCAAATAACTCTTGAAGTTTTGTGTAAAACTTGGCCACAATCAAATCTCCTCTGATTACGGTTCGCATGTCACTTCGCTTTGACTGTAAACACGCGATAAGCAAAATCACTGTTATTTCAGTATACGAAAACAATTAAAATGATTGTTTAACATGTTAATAGCGTGTCTCTACTGTCATTTTACGGTGAACGATTTTGAGACGCTATATTCCATCCAGTTAAACGCCCAACCAATTTTGAAACGCAAGTTAATTATTTTTCTTCTGATTATAAGTCCCCCCCCCCGATTATATGCTCACACCGAATATAATTATTACTTCACAGACCATGATATCACTTGCAGCTAGGACTTGCCAGATATAGAGATACCCAACAACTTAGGACGCCTGTTCTTCTTATCCATCGCCGCAGATGGCTTAATACCATAATCGAAGCGCCCAGAAATTAAGAACAGTTCCCCGACTTTGACAACATTTAGCAAGTTTTGTACAGATATACATTTTTATCAACTCAAGACGTACCTTCCTTGCAAGATACTTAAAATCATCCGAGCTCGTAATGCGACCTGTTTTACAGTCTACTTTGAAGTAGGGATTTAGGCAGTTGACAACCACATTAGCGAGCTGAAATGTAAAAGTCAAGTTTAGCCTTACAAAGAACGATTATAAACAAACGGGTCAACATATATTGGAAATAGCATAGAGGCATGAGGTCTCAGGTTTTCGTCAATAATTCCGAGGTGAATTCTAAAAATCTACCAAATGGTGTCCCTTATTTCCGAGATACAAGTTGCTGTAATGCAACCAGAGACAAGTGTTAGAGAAACTGAGAAGGTAAGACAAAACAGTGGGCCAGGATTCCCATTCGTAACTGAACATGAAATTCAAGGACCTTTTCAAACAAATTCAAGAACCTTTTCAAACAAATTCAAGGACCTCGTGCGACAATTTAACATGAAAATTTTCCCTATTTTGCTGCATGTAATCATCAAACAATGCCAGTTATTCTGCATCTAGTAACTAGCATTGCAAGTTTAATCGTTGACCATCAGTGTCTTCACAAGCAAACACGTGCCATTTCGAAAAACAGGATACTTAACCTGATTGCAGAATGGTCAAAACTTACAGCCAATTACAAATCCTGTAAGACACAAAATTGCTTTAGGAATTGAACTCGTGTGTTTTCAGTCTGAACATTTGTCGATTTTCAATCAAAGTCTTAAACAAATTGTAATAATTTGCTGGTGTCAGATTGGCAATTCAAGGATTTTCAAGGACCTCCAACGATTTTCAAGGACTTTTCAGACCTGGAATTTTTATTTTCGAATTCAAGAGCTTTCCAGGGTTTTCAAGGAACGTGGGAACCCTGCTGGACAATTCACACCACTGATGATGGTTCAGGGGCTGTTTTATGGTATGGTTGTGCAGTCTTTCTTTGCTCGGCAAAATTGTTGAAAATACAAAAATAACTACTACTACAAACATATAAGGCACAATTCTGGGAGTAACTTAACTCGTACTCATAGTTTGCTTTTGGTTTCTTTCGTTCCATAACGGTGGATGAGGCCATATTTTTAAGATTTTCGTAAGTTTATGGTACAAAATTCAGAAGCAAAGCTTCAGCAGTAAAGAAACAATCGAGCGACTTTTTCCAGTACACGTGCCACGTACAACTGGGAAAATCCTAATTGCAATCAATAAAGTGATACAAATTACCTTCATTCTAAAATTGTCTCTAAGTTTCTGTTGTTGAGGAGATGGATGGCATGACGGCATATCAGGCGACACATAGTGTCCCCTTCTGGTTGTGTCAGCGGCTGCTGTTGTAAACTTCAGCGTGGGACTCTGAGGAGGAGAACCTGGAGGTGTGCTAGGGGTTCTGGGTAATTTTTTCTCCGTAAACACTGGCATGCCCTGAAAAGAGCAAAAATCGATGAGCAGCTGTCTTACTGAACAAGTTGACGAGAACACATGACAGCTTTACTCTTTTTCCGAGGTTAAAGTGATTACATAGCTTGTTCATTAAAAGTCGATTGAGGAAAATCCATAACATGAATCTCTTGAACACTTTAAGAGTAGAAGTATTTGGTGTTACTTGTTTCTCAAAATGCCCCAACAGCGTTGCTAGTTGTTGAAAATCCATACATCATAGTTTACACGTCTTAAAGGGCAGAAGTCTTTAGCGCGACTTATTTCATAAAGCGTCCAAACTTTTGGACCAGCTAATGAAATCCTACAACGTGACCATTTATTTCGTATGTATTTCTTGAGGAGTAGAAATACGCGTTGTTACTTTTTCCTTAAAATGTTCTAACTTTTGAGCCATTAATCAATTCTACTGTACCCCTAGGAGAGTATAAATGTATTAAAATTACCTAATGTTTAAACCTGCTGATAATCTTAAGTCACTTAAAGAGTATTGGTTTATCTTTTTTTTTTACCAATAACTAAAATTTCTTAAAATTTGGAAATCATTAGGAAAATGAGACTCGATTACAGAAAATACCAAAATCGGCTTTACAGTCAGTGGAAGTGACGTGAGAACCGTCCTCGGAAAATATTTGTTGCAGTTTTCAACATTGTGGCGAAGTTTTTCACAAAACTTCAAGACTTGTCTAAACATGCATGCTTTGAAGACAGTGGCAAGTCGGCCGGTCTCTCTCATTCAAGAATCATTTGTTGCCTTCTAAACACTCAGATATAAAATCCATGAAAGACAAAAAAGTTGTAACGCGATTTTCTTTTCCAAATATCGAATTAACAGGTCCAAAAAACACTTTTTACATGAAGTTAGAGCCTTTTTACTTTCTTTACCGAAAGCTGGAAGCAGATGGTTGAAGTTCAATTCAAGTTTTTGAACTTGCCGTCTGGAGTTTTCAAATCTACTTGTAACAAAATTCTTCTGATTATGGTTTTCACGTCACTTCCCATGACTGTAAACTCACCTCACTCAGTACTCTATCAGAAGTCAGGCTCGTTTCTGATCCTCCATTTTTTCTTCTGGTTTGGCCATCCTCCACACTAGGACTTGTCACAGTCTCATTCTCCCATTTAGGAGGGTCCCACTGTGTTCGTCTACAAGATATTACAATAAGAGTGAACTACAAAAACCGTGAATGCAGGAACTATTTGCAGACTTTAGGTTTTTGCGAACTAGGTTATAACAAGATGCTAAAACAAACCATGCCTGCAGATATTACTATGTTGACTCCACTACCAAGGTGTGTAACCAACTGCTTGGCTGGCTGATAAACCGTAAACATTCAAAAAATGAATAGAAATAACAGTTTTTGAAGCCTAAATGTAGTGCTCGCTTTTCCGCTGTTGTAATTGCTTTCGTTATTAAACGTGTTTGTTGGTGTCCTTACTAACATAATTTGTTTTTGTTGTTATTCAGTAACTGCACTCATGAATTTAGTTGGTGGCTCCACCTGAAATGTTCTACAATTTGTCACGATTTAAAGGAGCCAAAACCAGTTGTAATATTGCACACATTTTATGAATCCTGCTCTTATAAATTCTGTTACAACGCCGTGGAGCGTACACTCCTAAAAAATTGGTTTTTGTGCCCTGAGCGGGATTCAAACCCACGTCTCCTTGGCTGCTAGTCAGGCGTGCTATCCACTGCACCATCAGGACTCACCATGCTGGCAACATAGCAAACTAACGAGTTGTAATGGATAATGTGGGGATCCCATAGCCCAATTTTTTTCTTCATTCGAGCGTGTTTGTTAACGAACAGTTGCTTACGAACAGTTACTCTTTCAATATTTATTCCTTGAGAAAACATTTCAAATCTGCCAAAACAATTTCAGTTGATTGGTTGCTGTAATGTCCTTTATTCTTTGCGCTGCTTTTTACGGATAATGTCAGTATTCATAAAATTCTACACAAGGTGTACACTACTTATTCCAGCAAAGATATAGTTCGGGGTTCGAAATTCGCGGTAGTCCGCGAGTCCGCACACTAGTAAAAATTACGGCGGACTAGTAAACTTGTCTTCAAACTAGTCCGAGTGTCTAGTCAAATATTGTCAACTACCAACAAATTGTAAGTATGTTTGTGCTCGCATTGCCGCATTGCGGACAAAGGTCAACTTCTGGAGAGATTATATAATACATGGGTGTAATTTGAAATCACCGTATACTTGTGTTTCTGGTGATGTTTTTGTTATCGCTCAATCACCTCCACAAAATAGTTGCCTTTATTTCCGGATGGTCAGGTTTTGTACGAAGGTGTGGGTCGTTGTTGTTTTTGTCTGATTGTTTCTTTATCAACCCACGTGTTGAACGACAAACTCTGCAATCTGATTGTTTGCAATACTCATTATCAACTATCGTTATACTTCTCTTGCCAAAATAGCTACATATTCATTTAGAAATATGAACGTCTTCTAGTTGATTAATTAGGAACCAGTTATCTGATTCCGCATTGTTCCCTACGAGTGTTAACGATTCTGTTCTCTAACCGTTGTAGTATTATAACCTTGTAGTATGCTCCTAGCAAACACCTTTTTATCAACTAACTGTTAAACATCGCATGTTAGCATATACCAAACCAGTGAATAGTGCTTTTAATGCGCTCTGTTCGGAATATCAAGGACTATTCCAAGCTTACACAAGTGCGGCTCAACTCTGAAGGGAGTTTTCTCTGTTTTTATTCATCTAAAATCTTAAGTCTTGTTTTATTTTACTTCTATTCACTGGTTTGGTACATGTATATGCTAACTTAATTATTCTCTTCAGTGTTGGCGATCACCTTTCACTTCAGGGAATAATTAGTTAATAGCAACTGTTTGATGGATGATACTTACCTAGTGATTGCATGATAGTAATACACCTTCCCTTCAGGATCAGTGGCTGTCTTCCAATTTGGTGGTAATGCTGGACGTTTTGATTTTGGCCTTGGGGGAGGGGGGGAAGGGTGACCTAAACTTGCAGCCTTCTCTTCTTCAGTGGCTACTGCCACTTTCTCTGGACTACGAGATGGTAATGGATTAGCTTGTGTTGGAGTATAACCCTGTTGAACCAATGGAACTGACTGTATAGCAGGACCTGCTTGTCCTGTGGAGCTCTGTTGATGTGCCTGTGGAATATTGTATCCCAGTGGTTGGGCCAGTGATGGAGGTGACGAAAACTGTTGGAACTGGCTTTGCTGATTTGGGTAGTTCAGCTGGGGCACCTGTGATGAATACTGGTATTGACTGACAGGGGGCGGGACACTGTACTGAGGTAGTGTCCCTTGGTACTGCTGAGGACCAGAAAGATAATGTGCCTGGACTGGTTGTTGCTGTTGATAATTTGGAGGTGGAACATTTCTGGGAAAATTTGGTGGGGGAATATTTGGAGGCATTACGTTTGGTGGGGGGTAATTTGGTGGATAGTTTGTAGGTGTGTTGGCCATTCCAGCAACACCCGGATTGTTCTGTCCTTGGTTTTGTATTGGTCCAGGAAACATTTGGGGCATTTGTTGCACTGACCCCTGAATCTGAGGTGGCATTCCAGACCACTGACCGCTCTGTTGACAGTTGATATTGGGAGCACCAAATCCCCCACCTGGATTCATATTTACATTTGAAGAGCTCTGATTAAAGTTCATCCCCTGCGCATCACCCATGTTCAACTGGCCATGTAATGATTGTCCACCAAAACTCTGTGATTCTCTGTAGCTTTGTTGGTATCCAAAAGTCTTATTATTTTTGAATTTTTTCATTTTCCTTTGATGTTTTCGTTCTTTCCATCCCTTAAAAGGCTTGTTGTCAAAGCCACTCTCCATTTTCTGCTGAAAACCAAATCGCTGCCTTGAGGGTGTGCTTACACCTGATGAAATTAGTGAAGCAGCCAGCTGGTTTTCCCCAGTTGATTCCATTTCCGGTCTTGTTTCTGCCGACCCTTCAGCTGGATTACCTGAAAATGAAAGTGGAACACACACTTCTTCGGAGTCCAGTTTAGGATTGTGAGCGGTAGTACGTATGTCCATTAGTGGTAAAGGCGATGAATGGGTCGGGTTAACAGTAGAGCTGGGAGTACTGCATTGATCTATCACACCTGTACCACTCCACTTGACTGGCGAACTGGTTGGAATCCTTGAAATGAAATCAAAATAATAATAGTTGTTAATGAATGAATGAATGCAATATAATTTTTCTTAGGATAAGAAATTTAATTATGTAAAATCTGAAGCTTTACTTTAAATTGCTAATACAATAAATACCTTTGTTCCTCATCTTGAATGGAGCTCCCTGAAGGAATAAGAAAGAAATATAAAACAGCATTAAATATACTAATTATTTATTGTTTCAGATTGTTTAAGTTTGGCTTTTATTCTAACATAATTTCATTTTTTTACATAGCAAAAGTTACACAAAGTTTACTTACGTTTCAGTTTAAAGTCCTTGGCTACATATTACACCATATTCATTTATTAAACGACTTTAAGAAACGTTTGCTCTAGATGCTTTTCAGTTTTCAAAAACTGGTGATTTCTATTAAAAACCAACTGAGTGTACTAATGTTTTTTTTATCTAAAACTGAAAGAAATCACAAACATCAAATGCTACAGAAAAAAAAGTAATAATTTCGCTATCATGGAATTTAGTTTGATTACAGTCAGAAGCAGAAACAGCAAATTAAAGAAAGTGTTTTAATAAATCAGTCACCATCTGATATTACTAACCAACACTGCTGGGTGTACCAACTTTTGTGGATTCTATGCCTCTTTTTTCCTAAACAGAACAAAACAAAAAGCAAATTTAACATTTCTTTCATGATAATTAGCTTATCTAAATTTAAATTGGCTGGATATATTAGTCCAAAGTTACATGTAGGTGCATGGCCCATACATTGGTACAATATTCACAGGTTATCAATATTCATAAATGTTTCATTGATCAACAAAAATTGATATGGTATGTTTTTCACCCTTGGGTTAGGTTGAAAGCTGACGTTTCGAGCGTTGGCCCCTTGTCAGAGCAGACTGCTCGAAATGTCAGCTTTCAACCTAACCCGAAGGCGAAAAACATACCATATCAACTTTTGTTGATCACCGAAACATTTTCCCAGTGTCAATATCCATAGTTTTCAAAAGTAAAACATTAACCATGACTGGAATCTCTACTGTTTCAGCAAAATCAAGCAGACAACATTCAAATACCTGAGCGAATATCGAGGGTGAAAAACTACCAAGTGCCTTCAAGAAGATCAAAAGCTTCAGAAATTAGGAGAAGGAGGTGACTCTTTCACAGCAATAGAATTGAGCTCTCTATAGTCTACTCAGAAATGCACAGACTCATCCTTCATTTGTAGTAGAATGACTGTTGAAGCCAGAGCGAGACTAAAGGAGTGATTATTTAGGAGCCTCAACATTTCTGTGATTTGTTTTTCACTTTCTAATTGGTTTGCTATTGTGTGGAAGGAGCGAAGACCAATAATTGGAGGTTGTTCACCTGTATGGATTGTGTTCAACTGCTAAAGTATGCCAAAGTTGATG
>JANRMR010055103.1:0-12154 GCA_025434825.1 Bergia sp. 'catenularis' | reverse complement strand
TATTTTCTCTTGATTTTAAACCCTGAGTAGACTTGGTAGAAATGTTTTAACACTACACCAGTTGCTATTGTTATTTGCTGGTAAGTCACTTTCACGGCATGTACGTATTCCAGTAAGGCGAACGCCGAATTTTAGTCGACATTAATTCAGTCGAATTCAACCAAAAGCGTTAAGCTCGACTGCAAACATTCGTCTAAAATGACTGAATTGTCGAGATGTAAAGAGTTGATTTTCAACGGATATTTCATACTGCCGGACAAATCAAGCAAATTAAATTCTTATAATTTATGCATTTTAGACAAATATTTGCGGTAGAGTTTGAAGGATTCGATTAAAATCGACTGAAGATCGTCGTTTTTTCTGAACCTTAGATCCAACTGATGGTAGGACTAGTGTTAATTCTATCGATAGAGTTTGGAGCGGAATTGCCGTGTTTTGACAGTGGGTAGACTGCCGGAAGAATAAGCAATGTTTAGAGCAAAAGTTTAGTATAAGAGCAGAAATTGAGTACAAAACTACAATCGAGAAAAAAAAAACCTTAGTGAACGATGAAAATCTTAAGTTGAACCCTAAAAATGAAGAAGTGAAAAATCCACCTGAATTCCCGATCACCCCAGACCCTGATAACCAGAGGTCATTCATATTTGTTCATATTGTTTAGTGCACCAAAAATCTGATACTTTGTTTGACATAGCTTCCTAATATAGCTCTCGGTAAATCTGGGCGGGCAGGCGGGTCTTTTTAACGTGCGTAGGTGGCTCGGAATCTGTGCAGATCTAAGTACAGTTAGGACAGCCGACTTATAAAGGTCTGTAGGTCAGTTGAACTAGTCACATGGGCCAGTAAGTTTCAAAGTCTGACAAACATAAGGAAAACGAGAAGCTTTAAGCATGGACTATATATATATATATATGGTGAAAGTCAACTCGTAACCGAATACGACCACTTCAACGACTCGATTCATGCAAAGAAAACTTTCATAGTTGATTCTCCTGTCGCTGATGACGTCTCACATGGTTCATTAGACCTGCAAGCGACTTGCATGTCAAACCACACCGATTACATACATACATAACCAAATTTATCCCGTTAAAGAGAACTTGTACGGTTAAGATTTGTCCAAAGATAATTATGAGCAGAATAAGCAATTTTTATACTACCAGTGCTGGCATACAAAATACTTAGCCATTTTACGAGCAGAATTTGCTTAGGCCTAGGAATGCTAAGACCGTGGAGTAACGTTCCATTACCCCTTCTGCTGTTAGAAACGACAGCCTGAGAATTAAAGATACAGTCATGCAGACCTGAGTTTTAAACCAGTTGATTAAAGCCGACATCATAAACACAGATTTTCTTTGGTCATGTATTCGGTAAAGATCAAAGGTGTTAGCGGCTGTTTATTTCAAATTAGTGACCTTAGTTTTGAGCCATTTATTGATTTAATCAAAACCTTTAACTGTTCTAACTGTTTCTGGATCTGTTGAAGAGCAGACTGAAGCGTTCTGATGTTAATTCTGAAAACTAAAAAGTTTATATCTTTCCATTTTGAAAACTCATGTTTGATACTTTATCAACACCATCATTAAATTAATGCAATCTTATATCGAGATCGAGCCCCCAGTGCATGACAAGAGTTGACCAAAACGAATTTCATCAAAACCGGGTGGGGCCAAGGTTGAGTTCAACGTCAATATGAGTTATTGAACTGATATTGGACTTGCAATGTGATGCAATTGGCCGCTGTTCACAAAGACACAAATATTGAGGAGTTTTTAGCATTCAAAATTAACAAGCTGAGAATTTTCATAAGATTTCAAACGGTGGAGGATAACTTTCAAAACTGGGCATTGCTGCCTAACGTTTTCCCCTCCTGAACACTTTTAAATGCGTGATATTTTGGGTAGGACTAACTTGGAAAATAGATTTCGCACGTTTTTATAGACATAGCTAAAGGCTAAAGCAGTAACAGGCTGCCGTCTGAAATGAAACTATGAAAAAATTATTGAGATATGATATCAGTTCTCAGTTAGCTAGTTAGCTATCAGAGGCAACCAGAATTATAGACTTGCCGCAAATCCACTCACGAATAAGTTCCTACAAAGTTTTCCGGAAATGACTGCCAATGCCCAGATAGTGATGCTACTACCCTTTGAAAGAGATTTCAACTACTGTATTGGTTTAAAACTTAAAAGTTGGGACCTAATTTACTTTTATTCTCATCAGACATTGAATGTTCCATCGACTGGTTAAAAAAAAAAAAGCACGACTTTTCTTCAACAGTTCATTCAAGGCCATGGTGTTAAGAGATTTTCGGGCCTTACCATTCAGATTACAGCCTACTGGCTCCGCTCCCGGCAGAATAAGAAAAATAATCTGACATTTTTTGAATTAATTTTAAATCTTATAAACGTTTTATTCCATCGGTTTTGTTTTACAATGAGAAGTATTTGACAACAATGTCAACTGAACTCGTCAGCCGAAGGTTAACTCTGGAAGCATGGTACGATCTAAACATCACAATAGCCACTCAGACAATCCGCTGAAATGGCTTGAACTTTACCTACACGAAAGAACATGTGAAAGAACGGGGAAATGCGCACTTCCTGTCCGCTTCAAATATCAATCATTTTGTTTCTACGTAGTCAAGGAGGTTTTTCAATTGAGCCTGTTTCATCAGTTTATGTTCACCCGTTCCATTTTCGGTTTATGTTCTAAAGATCTCTTAAATTAGAAACTGTAACATTTTTATATTCTTTCAAATTTCGTCGTGAAAAAAATTGAAACCCGGAAGAAAAACAGCAAAAAGTTTCCTTATAGTTATAAATTATGTTTGTCCCTTTCTCTACAACAAACTCGGCCACTTCCTTAACCCGCCACTTCCGGGGTCAACGTGACTTGGCAAATATTAACTGGCCCCCTCCCCCTGGGGAATGGATCTTTCTAGCAAGAACAGACGTGTGTTCAGCGATCTGCTTATATTGTCGAGGGCGGTTGACGATGTCGCCTGTTTATCGGTGTTTATTCAGGAATAATAACTTCAGAGCAAACTTTTACAAATATTACTATTGTTCGTTATAAAGACGACTTTAATTCTCTTCCGAACTCGTAAAACAGCGTTACCAAACGTCACCTTGGCAAAACAGAGGGAGACCGCAGATGTGTTATAAATAACCAAAACAGTGATGAACAGAATTCTTTTGTTTCCGTTTGGCGTCCTCAGCGCAGAGAAGGCCTCTTTGTGTTCACTTCCGGGTGATAAAGCGTGGCTCGTTTTGAAACCAGACGGCCCTCCTACAATCAGAAATATAATCTGGTAAACGTGCTCGCTAAAAGAATCGGTATGATTCGAAGTAAGGACGCTGTATTCTCGCACTGACAAAAATGTGAAGCGATGAAGCGAATCTAAATCGTTTTGTGCAAAATGCAAATAAAGGTTTTGTTTGAGTCAATAATAACCGCAACAGAATTGAATATCAATTTCTGTTGAACAGTCGAACGTTTCCTTTGGGGAGAGGAGTAAAAATCGAGTTGTTTAACCAAACATTCTGTAATACAAACGTCAATTCTGAAAATTTGAACTGCGCAGTTTTGTTTTTAAGATCTTTCTAAAGAATTTTAAATTATAATAATCTTGTTTAAGAAAGTAGAAAACATATTATTTTGGTGAGGGAAATCACCACGGCCACCCTTCCCCCCCCAAACCAATTTGACACGCATATATCTAGTAGGTCACTTGATTGCCAGCTCGTTCTGCACCAAGCATTTGTTCTTCAGTTCCGAGTCGATTCTGCCAGGTTACCGCGAAAGTTATGCCTTACTACTGCTCCCTGAAAATATACAGCAAAGATCGCAAAAAGAAGCACAGAAGAGGTAAAGAAAACCTTTATTATTGACCAGATTCTTCGTCTTGTCCTAGGCAAATTTTTTTCGTGAGTACCAGGGCAACTGCTCTCCTCGAATATTTACCCGAGAAATCTATTCGGAAGCAAACACGTTTGTGGCCCAAAAAAAATCTGCTTTGGTTCCGTTTCAGTTGGGGTTAGATTTGACTGCTCCGAAGTATTCTTCTGTGCTAGTATACTAATTTCTTGGAGATTGGAAATTCAAAAAGGAGTTTGATCTTGAAGATATGGTGATCGTTTGGTGGTTGTGTTCTTTCGCCATGTAATACTTCCCTGTTGCAATTCGTGTTCCGTGTTGAAGCTGGCGGGTTTTGTAAGTTGTGACTGCGAGACTGCCAAGCTGGCTTGGTTTTTCGATCATCGCCGCTTCAGCCAAACTCGCTTTTCTTTTCAAATGGCCTACTGTGTGATTACTGTACAAGGGAAAGAAAATTTCGATCTTTTGGTTACTAGACTTGCGACAGAGGATCAACCCTTCCTCGCTTCCTGAATCGTTCGAAGTTCAACAAGGTTATTCTACCGGCGTTTTAAGATTAGTTTAGAAAAAGGTAATTTATCAGTAAGAGTAGAACTGAAATTGTCGCAAGTCTAATCATAATATGGATAAACAGACGTATTTTAGCCGGGTCAGAAGTGTTATTTCTTCTGGGAACGGGTATAAATAAAACTGTTGGCACTAGTGTTGTTCTCTCGCTAGACGTTGGATATAAACAATGCTGGTGGAGTTTTATTCCTACTTGTTTGACAATCAATCTCAATATTTATGGAATCTTTTCTGATTGTGAATCCCTTTCTCATAGCGCGTGTTTGTTGTCGTTTACTGGCCCTATCAGTCGCAAGCCTCAAACACAATTTGCTTTATTCAGCTGCTGTTGTTACAAATACAAATGAACTATGTTTGCCCTCGGAGAAATAATTTTGTCAGTTACGACAACAAGCGCGCTTGTTGGCTAAATTCTCAAACTGTATCGAGTAGAAAAACTCGTGTTCATGGTTTCTGTCGATCAGTACGACCAAATAGCAAAATAATGCTGGTTTATTTTTATTAATTCTTTGCAGAATCGACGTCCAGCTCGCCTCCAGAATGTGACCCAAGTACCAGAGGTAGGAAAACAATTTTAGTTTTAAAGTATTTGTGCAAGTGAAACTGACATAGGGAACAGTAGTTATTTCTGTCATTCATTTCGCTTCATTTCCAGTTCCATGTCAATTTCAATCACGCTACGTTTTGAAGTTAGGACAATCTCGATCCTCTCTACTTCCTTTTGCAAATTCAAGGCCATTTTGTATTTTGTAATATATACGAATACAATATAATATGGCTTGCTCAGCGAGGTTTGCGTAGTTTAGTGTGACAAGATTGTACTTTTTATTTGAAATTATTCAGTGAAAAGATTTCGATAAATTTCAAAAGGTCGGGAAAACCTAGTGCTTAGATCTGTGCTTTGATCTGTGCAAGAAACTAAACGATATTCTTAATCATTTCCTGATGTTGCGGCACTGACTGTAGTTGAAGTTGCATGTATGGCACAACAGTCAAAATATGAGAACTGAAAATTTCAAATACCCCCGGGATACACAGAAAAATCAGTTTGGCAAATATCTTGTCATGTTGTTGGCCTTTCCATTCCAAGCGCACTTATTTTATCTGAAGCTAAATCTCGTAAATCCCCACTCGATCAGATGGCCTTTTTATAGTTGTGTTACGTTTGTACGCAAGTACATGCAAATGCAAACACGAAAATGTTAGGTGTATATCCACGGTGATATGGCTTCTTTGACAACCTCGCCTCACTGAATTTTCTCCGTTTAAATACTCGTGACATTTTGCTCGACTCATTCAGCATTGTTGTGTTTTCGTCATCGTTTCCCGTCTACTAAACTAGACTTTGATGATTCTCAAACCTAGAATTTACATGATTTCATGAAGGTTTACATTTGCAAGATAATAATGCAGTCACTATCGCTATCCATATTGTATTTCAAATCTCCGAGGCGTCTGCAAACCATTTCTAATATCGTCTTTTGATGAAAAACACGAACATTATACCTAAATTTTGCCAGTTCCTTGACAGCTTTAGAGGCCTTTAGACGCTGTTTTTGAAACCTACTAACGAAATAGCCGCCTTGTAAACTATGACAATTGGCCTCGCGGACGGGCAGAATCTCCAGAAATATTTATTCACAAAATCCCCTAGAGGTCGCCCTGAACTTGACAGATAACTACAAACATTCAACATGCGTTCCATGCTCGACTTGCTGAACTGAAATGTGTAGTATGAAAATAGTTTTAAAACTTCCCAAAAGAGCGCAACACTTTACTGGACGTCGTCGATATTTGTCGTGGGTACAATTATTGAAATAATCAGTTAATTAGAACAACTGAGAGCGAACTATTTACGACTGAGAAGTCGGCACTGACTGAAGGCTTAAGTTATAAATACTCGAGAATAGCATGTCTGTTTTATGGGAGACTTTGTTCTATAAAATATGAACCAATAGCTAAAGAAACGTAAGGGTTGCAACAACGGAACAGTGGCGTTTCGGCAGATGACTATATGCAAAAAGCTTTTCCGCGTGCCATCGTAATGTTCGTGATTTATAGTTCCGGGTTTGACTCGCAGAACCGCGTTCAGGTTTGCGTCAAAGAGTCCTTTGAGAAACGCAAAGATAATTTGCCCCGAGGCTCTTTTTTAGTTTACACCTCGTTTCTCTGTAAGGCAACCGCTAAAACTTTAATTTTGTTTCAACTCTCCACTTCCAAACTTTACATCCTATTGTGAGCGCATTTGTAATTTGGTTTTGTGCTTCGTCGACGCTATGACAGCCGATATTAAAAAAACTCTGGTCTTCACGACATGGGTGAGTTATTGATCCGTCAAAACTCCAAAAGGGTGTGTTTATTATACATATCGAATGGCGCAGGACGCTGCAACTCGGCTGTGATCTGAAAGGAGACTGACTGAAATCTTTAAAGTGAAATATGTCGCAGAATCTATAAAAGTACACAAAGTAATCATTTTGTCGTTCAGAGCATAAGTGTCTGACGATTGCATTTTCCTCCCACAAATCTTTTGAGGGACGCACCGTAGTGCATTCAAACAGAAGTGCGAGGGCGTATGGGTCAGTTTGGTGACCTCTCTTTTACTCCATTTGGCATTCAGGTATTGAAAGCAACTATAAAATGCGATTTCGTAATACCCAATGGCCGAAATTGAAAACGCGCATGTTACAACGAGTTTCCTTTCTTAGTGAAGTATCGAGTGCAACTCGAAAGACTCTCTTGCTTTTGCGAGTTTGAAGCTCTGATACGCGTTGCTGAAGAAACATATCTCAAGAAATTGTTATGTTAACTTCGAAACAAAAAAAATCCGCAGTGCGCAATCAATATGGGGTAACTTAATAAGGCTGTTTACAAGGATGAAGTTATATTGCCAGTATTGGAGTTTTGCCAGTTGTTGACTTTGTGAAGAAAAGAGAAATGATACCATTGGCAATTGAGCAGGGGAAAAGGTACTTGCTATATATACGTACGACAGTGACGAGGAAAACCATGTTGCTTTCATTTAATGTTTCTCTTCAATATTATCTCTATGGTTGAATTCCTTCCTCATTTCCTTGCTACGTTTGAGTGACGTTTGATTGTTTCCGTTGTAAAAACTGGCCAACCATAATGCCAGCACAAAACCTGAGACTCAGGAGCTTCCTGCTAGTATATTTTGTGAAACAGAACAACGAAAACAGAAAGATCGGGTCACAATTTGATAGTTTAAAGGTGAGGAGAATTGATGATAAACGATCACGTCCCTGTTTGTTTTGTAAATAAGTATATTGTTGTTGAGTAACAGATTAAGCAACGTTGCTTGTGCAAAATTGGATTTATTATGCAACAGGCGACTCTGCCAAAAATCAGGAATGCTCGTTCAACTCAGAGAGGCGGCGGAGCATTTTGAAACGTGTGTGTGTGGGGGGGGTAGACTGAGCCTACCCCAAGAATTTTCGTTGGGGGGCTAGAGCTCTCTTTGGCCCCCTGCTCCGCCGCCTCTGCAACATTTGTCCTGACTGTTTTGAACCCAAATTGTCACTTCGGTGTTTTGCTTGACTTCATAAAATTAAAAGCAGATATATTCGGTATAAACAGTGTTTCAAAAGTTTGTGATTTTCCATAGTTTGACGTCTGAAAATTTAGCTCGACGAGGGTTTTGAATTTCTATTTTTATTTTATTTTTTTTTAAAAAGTTACTCTGGCAAACCCTTTGCCCTTTTTACTCCAAACCAATTAGACTCGGTCGGGTCATGACGTTTTCTTTAAAATTGAAGACTTGGTTTTGTGCAGTAGAGATTCAGGTCATCTGGGTATTTTATGATGTCGTATAAGAATGCAGTCTTACCTTGACTACTGATTTCACCAAGACATTATAGGATTTACCAAATAACTCAGTATTGATTCTTTTGAACATTTTCATGTTTTAAAACATATGCCAATCTTTGCCTGTCTAAACACTTGTTCTACCTTAAGACAACAGGACAAGTTGTAGTCTTCATGTCCAGCAACTAAATGACCATTATATAACACATAACTTTTAGTTGGCTGCACGTGGTGCTTGGAGAGCACTCACACTACAAAGTATGTATTTATGGGTTTAGGGCGGTAGATCAACTTGTTAAAAGTTAAGCCATTAGCGTTTCTTTAATAGCAAAATCGTATTTATGGTGACAACACTGTGTTTCGTTTATTACTACATGAAGTCAACGATGCATTGTTTTGTTACCAACCATGCAGACTCTGCAGGGTTGAAATTTCATTTATATTTCTTGTTCCCTTAAAATCTCTTGAAGAGATGAACTGACTGTGCTTGTTTTTTGAGGCTAAGTTTTGAACAGGTTGCTGCAGGTAGCCCATAACAGTTTTGTCCACTCCTTTTGCACCCCCTGAAGTACTGTAGAATAATTTTCATTGTCTTTTGTTTCATAAAATGTTCTTACTGAACTCATATAACATGACCATTCATTTTGTATCTTTTAAAAGTGGATATAGAGTGTTGTTACTTGTTTCCTAAGTTGTCCTAACTTTAAATTGCACCATTTAAATAAATCCATGGCATCACTATATGTATTTCGCACATGCTGAATATCCTAACTCGGTTTGTGTTTCTTGAACAACAAACTTGTTTCTGACAACGTCCCAACAATTTAACGACAATTCACTGTTTATCTTTTGAAGGGAAGCCGAGGTTTGAATGTTCAGAGTATGGTATAACTTCTTTCTCATTACTGATGAAATATCAGAAGAACTTATTAATTCCTTCTTGACGAGTAAATTACCCAGCAACAAGAAGTTGAATCATTGTCTGCTTTATGTTTTCAATTTGAATCTGAGGTTTTGTTTCAGTCAAATTTCTAACTCAAACCTGTATTCCCAACGAACACACAGCTATAAATTTACTGAATAGATCTGAAGTTTTTATAGCCATCATTCAGAAATGTCCATGCCTTGGCAGCAAATTATTACGTGTTGACATCTTACTGCAATGGACAAATACATTTTGCCAAGACTAATCACCTGTGAAACGTTGAAAACATGACCCGAACTAAGGTCAAGACACAAAGTGAAACAAGTAGTACTTCAGCTTTCGTACAGAAATAATAACGTGAAGTAACAGACTTTCTAGAAACGAAATAGAAAATTGTTGAAATATTTTGATCTGATCTACATCAGTGCCAACGTTTTGCTTCTTGCATGGTAGTGAAGGTAATCATCATTTTTTAAGTGTAGTGTGAAATTCTCAGGTTTTATAAGTAAAAGAAGAGTGTTCTAAGTTGGCTGGTCAAAACAGAAATGATAAGAAAGAAAAAAAAGCACTAAATCATGTTGAGCAAAAAAGCTGTTAGTTACAACGGTTTGACATAAAATAAAATGCGTTACTTACACCTGAAGAATAAACACAGTGTACAAACTTTGTACCCAGTAACTGTAGTAATAAAGATCCATTTTAGTTTAACTAGAATTTGATGAAAAGCTCTGTGTTCGCATTTGATGTTGTTTGACTCGTTTCTCTTTCTAACCAAAGTAAAGTCGTGATATTAACTTTAAGTTGAATAGTAGGGTGTTTTCTTGCGAATATTCGTTATATCTGACTGTGTAAACAGAGCAGGCAGACTGAAAACTTTATACATATTCATTCGGTTGGCTGGTGGCAAATTATTGCCTTGACTAGGCCCTGAATTATCAATATGAATAATACAATACTATTAGATGCGTACGGTAACCATCTGGAAACAAACCTTTAGAAGCGATTTATTTATTTTATCAAACATACACTGAGATACCTTAAATTAATACATTGTCGGTATTTGAATCAATACTTTCTGCTACAGTTTTACATCATTTGAAAAAGCTTGGTGTACACTGTACGATCGAATCGAATGAAGTAGCAGTTCACAGTACAGAAACTGGCTCAAGCCACGTCACAGAACTAAAAACCTACAAAAAGGAACAGTCGCCTTTGGTTAAATGAGATAAAATTGTCTTAATACGAGGTGATAAAGCTACACAGGAAAATATTCTGAAAAGTAAGAAGTCGGTAGAAACTTACTGATGTTTACAAGTCATTACAGCGCGTTTCTTGACGCTCATTCACTCCAACCGCCATCTTGCATCGTAGGCAAGACTTTGGACTTTAGTTCAGATTAAGTTTTCTTATTGGGTTAATTCTCCTTGTCGTATCAGCGAAAAGACAGCGAGAGGACAGTTTATAGAACTGTCTATGCATGCTATCGGAAATGTTGAAATTCTCACGGTATGCTTTCTTGGGGCAACTACCTACCAACGGTTTGTTCTACCCCTTGCCGGCCGATTCCAAACGTTCAACTTATAAATCTGCATAAAATCCGTAGAATATTCGAAAACATGAGCTCGCTTGCTACAGCCAGCTTGGCTTTTCACATGAATGCATAATATATTGCTGATTGTTGACGAAGGATTATAAGTTTCTTGTGCAATTACGCGAACGTGACTTGAATAACCCCTCCTACTCAATCCTTCTGCGCTTGCGCAGTGGTTTATCGCGCCGCTGGACACAAGAAACAATCAACTCTGGCGCGGTAGGAGGCTTCGGAACCTTGACGCGCCACTTCGCAGGTCCGTTGGCAGGCAAGGTAGGAGGCAGCTAACCAGTCTTTCTTTTCGTGTATCACCTGTCAACAGGCTGCGCTTTTTTTGTCTTTTGGTTGAATTCAAGCATTTCTGTTTTCGGTTTGATATTAATACAGTGGTTAGAATATGACCAAATCGTGAGGCGTGAACGAAATGTTAAAACGCTGTTGGAGATACAGCATTGTTGAAGTTTTAATCTAGTCTAAATTGATTAATTACTCTGGCCGGAATCAAAGTTCTCCGTGTCTTTATTATTTTACTTTTTGTGCTGCAAACGGTCTGCGCATGCGTTTTGCAGCATAAACTAGCGCAGTATTGGTGCATCGGACTTAGACTCAACAGGACCTGAGTCCGATTTTCGGTTGACACGTCTCGAACTTTTTTTTCCTCTGAAGTAAATTTTTTTTTCTCTCTTCTCACTTCAAGATGGAACTGAATTTATAGGGCAATCACGACTGACCTCATAGTTTTCTCATTAGCATAAATTCAACTTCAGCCCCAACACGGAAAGAAAACGTAAATCAAAAGGACGTAGAAGAGTTAGAACTCACTAAACCCTTGTTTCTCAATTGTTTCTTTTGTGATGGAGATTAGATATAAAAAGAGCTGATTCTTTTGAACTTTAAATCTAAGTAAAATATTTTATTTGTTGATTTTAGTTATGTTTACGTGAATTCAATTTATGTTGTAAAAAGCATTGAGAACTTTCTTAATGCGTTGTTTAAGAAATAGGTATTATTACTATCACTATTACTATTACTATTACTTACTGTTACTATTGATATTACTATTACTGTTACTATTACTTTTACTATTACTATTACTATTACTACTACTATTACTATTGCTATTACTATTATTATTACTATTACTATTATTATTACTATCACTATTACTATTACTATTACTTAATGTTACTATTGATATTACTATTACTGTTACTATTACTATTACTATTACTTTTACTATTACTATTACTACTACTATTACTATTGCTATTACTATTATTATTACTATTACTATTGCTATTACTATTACTATTGCTATTGCTATTACTATTACTATTGCTATTGCTATTGCTATTACTATTACTATT
>JANRMR010054771.1:0-14327 GCA_025434825.1 Bergia sp. 'catenularis' | reverse complement strand
CACCCCCACCCGCTCCCCCACACCCGTATCATTTTATTAGACTCTGTTTGATTTGAAGACATCAAGACAGGACTTACTGCACATATGACATCCAGTTGACAGTTTGTTTTCTTACTTCAACTGCTTCAGAAGACAACTTACTGGTGGCAGCAACAACACCTAAAAGATGGCAATTTGCAAGTAGCATCTGATTAACGCATAAAGCCGTAAAATGGTAAATTTTGTAATTTAAGCAAAATTAATTTGTTCACTGCTTGATATTGACAACTACTTATAACTGTCATAGTACATTAATATGCATATAAAATACTTGATGGTACAGCTCACTGTATTTCACTGAATTATAATGGGCCCAGAACTTTTACGTCTATGTCGCTGGAAATACCAAAGGGAAATAACATTATGTACCTGTTACTAGATTAGGATCATCCATTTCGTCGTCACTTGTTGAGACAATAGAAACATTCAAAGGTTCATACCCAGACATCTTGGTACCTTGAGAAGACAGAAGTGTAACAATTAAAAGATCTTGATCTTCTGTCTTTCAACTACATGACTTGTATAACATTGGTCAGTTCGACTACATAAAATGGTAGCTCAACTAGTAAATGACAACATAGACAGACTGATCTCATAATGACATCACCTAACCTATGCCAGATACACTGTACATGTATGTGTATGCTAGAACTTGTTGGGACAAATTTGATTTCAAATCATCCTGTAAATTGAACAAAAACTTTACAAAGCTCTAAAAACTGCAAGCTAGGCCATTGGTTTGATCAGAAAAAGCTACAGATCTGAATTGAGTAAAAACACTGGGAGTTCATTTGTAACATGAAGTCAATGCATATTTACTGTAAAGAGACCTCAGACATTTGAATCAATCTAATCATCCTTCACATCAAATATCTTACTGGTATTTCTCTTGCAATACCAAAATAAGCCTGCAGTTTTCTCAAGAAGCAAAATGCCATTGATCACCAGTCATAAACTGCACTGGTTTCAATCTTGAACATTTATTCATTTTATGCACAGCTCGTTCATTTCTTGCTACGAACTGTGAACTTTCAGTATCAAGACATTTTGGCACAAATACAAGCTTGACATAAAACTGTTTCAATCTTGATGGCAAGTTTCCCAACCTCATGTTGGGCACCAGCAGTGTTCAAGGATATTTTAATGTACATGAAGCATTAACTATATCTTTATACTGTTTGCAGCTTGGACTCATAAAAAAAGTTATTTATAACAAATCAATATACATTTAAATTTACTGGCAACTAATTTGTGTTCAAATAATGATAACATAATTGTTTGCACTATTTTTGTCTAGTAGAAAATGTAGTTTAAAGTTCTAGTAAGTTTTTAGGTGCACTTGAATTGTGTGAGTCTTCAACAGTTTCTTTCAAGTTCTTTTCACAGAGTACATGTAGCTTTGATAAACTACCAAGTTCTTCCAGCCAGTTTGGCAGCTGACTTATTGACGTGAGTAATGAAAATTGAAGACACCAGTGGAAAAACAATGTAAGTGACTTTTGACCAAATTCTTGATTCTCTCTAAGTTATTCCTCATCTATTCACAACTTCTGGAAGAATTTAAATTTTCCTACAAAGTCGTTTAAATTGTATTTGCACCAGATTTTTCAATTTAACAAAATATATATCACTCAATACATGTTAGGCTTCAATAAAAAATGCTTAATGTATTTTTATGGAGGTGGGGGATGAGTGGCCCCATTCTAGGGTAAATTTTGTATATTTTCTCTGTCCAAAAACCATTATCCCACTGATTCTACAGAAGCCCATCCATACACAAAAACTGACACCCTGTTCTAGAGTGAAAGCTACAAAAACCATTAACCCCTTGGTCAGCACATTTTTGTACATAACCAACATAAGGAATTCGATTTTTTTTATAAGAATTTGCTCAAGATAAATTTTTTCTTTATTTGATTGCATATCATTATCAAACTTAGACTGAAAAATTGATAATTTAATTGCATCAATTACAACCTATAATTTACAATACAAATGAAGCTATAATTTCAATCACATGGTCTGCATGAGAATCTTAGAGATTATTTTTAAATGATAAATTACATAACATCCTTTTGAGATTTTTAAAAAATCAAGCAAGAGAAATGATCTAAAGAAAGTTTTAACAAATCATGTTGTTCTTATGTTAACTAAAATCTACATACTTTCAGCTTTAATTTTGTATAAAACCCTTCTTCAAAATAGAATAGAATAAAAATTTGGTTTTGGATTTGGAGACAGCAGCAGCAAATTTGTCGAATGTTGCTACGTACATGTACACTTGGCACAGCATTATTAAACAACCCTGTATGAATTTCCAAATATACACATAACCCGAGAGCATCGAATGTTATTCAAAGACATCTTCCTTCAATCCTCTTCACGTTTTGCCCAGATGAATTTAGAATCATTTGTTATCAGTCAGTCCAAGGCGGCTCGAATTTCATAGAAATGAACAAGGTCAAAATATCGTAAATTGACCTCCACTCCAACGAGGTAAGGAGGTTTTTACTTGGGCCACAGTTTAGTAGCAAGAGAACTGAACTTCCATGTTATTAAATATTAATAAAGATGGCCTTACCACACTTTCAAATTCCAACTTAAACGACAGCCGGCCGGGTATATATTTATCTGATGACCGTACAAAATCCCTTGATTGAACTTGAAGCCGAAATCAAGGCGCGCCCAAAACAAACTCAAAAAATCGTGGGATTACGACCCAAGTAAGGGATGTGCTATCTTTAAAGAACGGCAACTGAATATTGAATAACTTATCTACACAACATATCGTCAGAATTACCTCGATGTCGGGTAAATTTTGTCCCTCGAAACGGAACCTCCACAGAAACATCTTGTGACCCATTTTGTTTGCGAGAGTCGCTGGGGGACTGGGCTACAAAGTTATTTGTAGTGGTTACCAAGCTGAAATCAAAAATGGCGGACGAAGGAGCAAAGTTGAGCTCCAAAAGGTTATTTTGTTTCTTTCAAGCACATTGTACATTATAGCAACTTGAACAATTTTGATTTCAGAATATTCTTTAATCAAATCATGGATCAAGGTAAGTTGATCAGTGTGGATACACAGAGAGCGCTTTAATATTGCGAGTATTGTGCTGATACTAAACTCCTAACTTGGCTAAAGTCTATAACTTATTAACTAGTAATAATACAACTATAAGTATAAACTTTAAGTTTTAATTTTATTTCACTTTTCAGAGATTTTATTTCAGAAATAGTATGAAACATGGTGCAGTAACTTCTGTCTATAGATTATTTTCCTGTATGCATGTGATCAAAATATTTTGTGCCGTTCAGCCAGTGATAGGTTCTCTGCGTTAAGGCCATGCGCACGGAGCTGGTGATTACTTGCGTCACATCGTGTCTCGTTTGTTTGGATCGTTTTTTTCTTAGTTTTACACGATGCACGATTGGATCGTTTTAAGCGATAGGATCATTCACACGATAAGATCGTTTTAAACGATAGAACACACAATATATTTATTTAGAAACGGAAAATATTAATGCTAAAAGTTTTCATGTATTGCATGTTAAAATCATTTTTCTGTCTTGAATATGAGTGATGATAGAAGAAAATAAAGTCATGCGAAACCAGCATTTTGAATTGTACACCAGCTCCTTGTGCATGGCCTTAATTAAAATTACGACACTCAATAGCACTAGCAACTTGGCAACAACAAGCAAATCAAATCTTGGTTCTCATCCATAGGAACTTTGGAATATGTCCAGAAAATGTCAGAGACAGCATATAAAATGTTAGTTAGACCACACCTTGAATATGCGTGCAATGTTTGGGACCCTCAGCTCACCTATTTGTAAAAAACACATTCACATTATTTTGTAGAAGTTGAAAAGGTGCAAAGACGGTTAACTACTACTTAGCGATCTAAATTGACAAACCTTGGAAAGAAGAAGGTTCTAGACTAAACTTGATATATAAGGCTACCCAACACAGTCAATCTGTCAATGCCCACTCAGATAATACTAGTATTAAGAAAGCAATGACTAATTCGGCAATACCACCCAATCAGATATACATGTACCCAACCAAGTCACCAACAAATACAGTTTCATCTTGCATACAATTGTACACTACATGTAGCTGGTACTGAATAACTTGTAGGTCTGTCAAATGATACTAATGTTGATTTTGGTTACTAAATGCTTTCAGCAACATCAGGCTCAAGTGCTGCCCTTCCACCAGTGTCAAGGGAACAAGCTGTCATTGAAACATTCTTTTATGGACTTAGCCAGTTTGCTTTTGACAAAATCAAAGATCAAGTGGTAATGTATTGTTTATGAGTTGTTCTATACAATCATTCACACTTCTTCCTGATCTAAACTTTCTTCCAAAATTGTAACATGGGTATTTCTTAATGGTTAAGTTTAGAGCTGGTCTGGAAAAATAACAAAGCTAATGCAACTACCGGTAGAACATTTTTCTCTGTTAATGATGGTGGGGCAAAGAGGGGGCTCATATCTGGGTGAGGTGGGGGAGGGGCTTATGATCAAAATAAAGTGTTTAAACTGATATAGCTCTAGGTATTTCACAGCAAATACTAGATATTAGGAAAACATTTTCTGCACCGTAGGATTGCATCTTTGTGCTTCCATATTAGGAAAAGGAGAGAGACCCAAGAAAACCATTGCAAGTGTCGGCAGGGTCCTCTTGGTCAGCATTTCTTACGTCACTTTCACATCTGGCTCAGGCTGAGAAGACCTACTTTTCACTCTCCTTCATTGCGAAACCCAAGTTCTTTAATAGGAAAGATGTGAGTAAACTGTGTTTAATTATTTACTAGTAATAACATTAAAAGACATTATTAGGACAAGTTCAAGTTGTATGTCAAGTCTTTATGCTATCTTTGAGCTTTGGGACAGGCATAGAACTAGGTATAATAATTAAAACTTTCATCCCCAACCAGTCTATCAACATCTGTCTTCTCTTCATGAGATCAATACAGAATAAGTCATTTTGTTGTGAGAATAAAGGAATTGATCACTTAAACTGCAAGCTATCTAATATGAAAAGCTAATTCCCCCCAAACCATTTATTAATAAAAGGAAAATATAGATACTTTTTTGGAGAATTTAACAACATTGTATCATACTGTATGTCATGCTTGGGCCACACTGTGCAAATAATTTCTTGTGCCATCATGTTACTAAAAGACCTGTATCTTCAAGGGTCATTATTTGTAGTCATTTTCCATTGTACTTTATCCCTGTGTAGCTCATGCCAATCAGTCATGATAAAGCTATAACAGTTGGAAGTGATATTTTATATTACCCACCAAGGCTATGCAGCTCATACCAGTCCATCATGATAGAGCTAAAGACGGTGGAAGACTATACATGTATGACTGTATATTACAGAACACACCAAGACATCTTAACTATGATATTAATTTTGTTGTCCCTAGTCCCTACGCAGCTCATACCAGTCCATTATGATAGAACTAAAGAAGGTGGAAGAGGTATTACAGAATCCAGGGGGGAGTGGTCCTGGTCGGCTGGTTGAAGGAGGCTTGGTGGCAGAGTTATGCCGACATCTTTGTCATTTTGTGCAAGCAAGGCTTGAGCTGATGGATTTGTATCTTTGTTGTGGGAGCTGTAACTTTACAATATCTTTACCTAAATGATATATAATAATAATAATAATAATAATAGATTAATCATTAAATGTATCATTAAAATCTAGTTGGAGGATCACCTCCCACTGACAATAATAGAAAGTATAAATATTATTTATATTACCAGTAATTAACTACTAAAAACATTATTAATGTTAAGTTAAAATGTGATAATTATGTTAAAAATGTACATGTAAAAGGTGATAAGAGTGTGCAAGGTGGCAATTGAGAGTATTTTAAGATGCCAGTGGTATCTGCACTCAATACTGGGTGGTACTGCCAATAGGACTGCACTAAGCTTGGCGTACAAGAGATACTATCTATCCTTCACACCTCACAAGGAAAGTTTATGTTTACTTAAGGGATTTAAAATCACCTCAGAATGTTTTTATAGCACTTTCCTGTATACAACAACCTTTGAGCTGCAACTGAAATGACAAAATAACTTGAAAGGAGAACAGATTTGTTGTTCAAGATAGTGAGAGGTTCAAGCTAACAAGAATCAATTGTATATAAATCTACTGTCACAGTATGATATATATAAAATCCAGGGTTCTTCTCTTAATTTATCAAGCTATGAATCTATTGCTAATATTGCCATTAGCTGCTCAACCATCAACTACCCAGACTTGACCGCCATTGTGGAGGAGATTCACCAAAAGTATGTATTAATGGTCTTTAGAGTACTTTAGATAAGAACAATATAGTTTCCTGTATTAGGAACTCTCTACAAGTTCATTTTGTACCATAAATTTCAACTTTACTTTCCACCCCTCCTACTCTCATTTGAACCAGGACTCAAATGTCCCTTGAAAGCTGTTGAATTTTATCTTCTTTTTTCTAGGACTAAAAAATCCTTGAATTCAGACACTCAGGTCCTTGAAAGTCTTTGAAAACAGCATTCAACGGTCTACAGTCGACAATGTTTACCATACACTGTACATGTAGTTTTGTTGCCTCAATGACTTTTCTTATTCCAACTGTAAAGGCAGACAGTGTGGAAATCAATTAATATCTAGCTTAAAAACACAATACTGTATAAGGTTTACCATAATTACAAGTAGTTTGTCTAGTTAACTTTATTTCAGGCCAGTGTCTGTGGAGGAGAATCCTTGAAAGTCTTGAGTATAATGCCATAAAAAATGTTGATTGCTCTCTGTACCCCTTCACATAAATGAACAGTACATGTACAGTATCATTACTCAAGCTCCTCAAAGTTACATCAGCTTCCAGACTTCATTTGAACTAGGCAAACAAACTATGTACAAAGTGGTACTCTTTGTTACTTTCCACCTGAACAACTTTTCAGCTGTTTTTAACAGTTCCTGATTCACATTGGACAGGTGTACAGTAGTATAACAATTTATTTTTTGTCCCAAGGTACAGCACAAAGTTTCATCACCCAGTTCTGGATCCTTTGAAATCAAGTTTCAGGTAATAAAAATGTAAACTTTACATGGGATGAATCCTAGCTTACACTAACAGTACAGTAGCTTCACACAAGTGCACACAATGCCTGCTGTTTTAGTGATTCTGGCAAGCGCAACATTGTAACAGCATTAATAATGATGTTAGTCACAGATCATTTACAGTAATCCTAGTGTTAGCAGCAATAAGTTATTACTAACCAAAACCAGTGCAGCAGTGGTGGCACTAAGCTTGGTATCCAGATGGCATTTGGGAACAAACTTGCCTGCATTCTCCTAGCTAGATAACGAGTCTATGGTGCCACTTGACATGATGGACAGCATTTATTGTGAATGGGAAGCAGTGTAACAGTGGTGTGATCATGAAATAGTAGCAGTACATGTATATAAATTTATATATACATGTGTGAAAGTGTGACCAAGTACATGTAATGATTTTACAGCACGTGCATCGGTGTTACCATTTGTCAGTATGTGTATTAGTGTAATGCTGTTACCATTTTTCAGTATGTGTATTAGTATGATGCTTGAAATGTCAGCTTTCATCCTAAACCAAAGGCAAAAAACATACCATATCATATTGTTGATCATTGAAATATATTCAGCTTACTTGCCCACACAGCAAAACAGTTTTTTTCAAAACTAGTTTCCCAGTGCAGTATATTAGGTAGTCAGTCTTTGAGCAGCCAGAGCCCAGTGATTCATTTTTGCAAGTTTTTCTTTCACAGTTATGAAGTGGAGGTGGCCCATAGTCTGCTGCAAGCTCACTGTGAATTGTCTGAATGGAAATTTCTGTCATCTCTACTCCTTCTCCAGGAGAGTCACACAAAGCTGGCTTCTTGGTGTCACACACTCCCCTCTGTAGCAGCACTGGCTTCAAAGGAGGTATGTGCCCTGATCCTTCAATTCCTGTCATTTTTAGAGAGTGCATGATACACATGTGCTTTGTTTCCCTGCCGTTACAGGCATCTGCATTTTGTGTGCATACAATATACAATTTTACAATACAGCTTTATTACTAATTATACAATACTCTCAGCTATTTTGTTGTGCACCCAGTATAGTATAGTAATAACAATAATAGTTTCTGTTGAATATAAATTTAGTAAAATATCTATTATTTAACTCTACAGTTATATTTAAATCATGTAAGTCCCACATAAAAGTTTGTGTACTGCTTCTAATAAAGTACCACAATGGTACATTGCTCAAGTTTTCTTGTTTTTACAGGCTGCAGCAGCACGTTCTCTTCCAAAAACTTTATTTGGTGGCACACCTAAGAAACAGGCAGAAATCCCCTTTCTCAGCCAGTGGTTAGCCAAACTGCAAGCTTCTCTAGTTGCTAAGGTAACAGTCGGTCATCTTTTGTTGTTCTTGTCAATATACATGTAGCTAATGAGGGCATGTTGAAACTAGTGACTCAATGATGCAAGCACAGGTGCAAACACAACCACCTCATTCAAAAAGAGTTTAATTTATTCTGTCGATTTTGAACTGGGGCCAATGTGATGTACATGAATTAATATTTCCAATGATGAGGTACCTGCTGTTGCTTTTTTTGGTGTTGAGTCGCTTGTGTGAGCAGAATCTTGACTCTCCATGTGTAGCTGCACACTGCAAACATTTTGAGTCACTAACATTGTCCAAGTTTTGCATTCAAATTATTGTTAATTTTGCTGAATTTACAAGACTTTATTGTCGTTCTGTCCCCATTGGTGCTATTCATGTTATAAATTAAATGGGCTGTAATCTTTGCAAGTCTTAAAATTAACTCAGTCATTTCAGTTGTGAATTAATAGTAAGTGTTAATTAAAGATGTTTCAGTAGCCAGTGCCTAGCATGCCTGATTGTTAACTTAAAGGGAGCAAAGCAAAACACTTTCTTGTCAGTCGACTTGGCTGTGTATAAGTGTACCAGCTACTTAGCGCTGAAATGATTAGCCTTTAAGTTGCCCAACTAGGTAGGTTACAACCAAGTAAGTTAGTAATCAAGCATTAGCAATTTAAGTAAGTACAAATCAGTCAGTCATTAATGACGTTTTCGTATTTAACATCTTTAAAACTTGTGTTATGCACGTATACTCTCTTCAGTTGTCTCTGATCAAGGTCACAGAAGGAAAAGTTTTAACGACATTTTTAACATTTTAAAACATCGTTTTTATCCTTTTTTAAACTAGTTCATCTGAAGTATTTTTGAGATGTTTATTCATGTTTCAAACAGTTGTCAGTTTAAGACTTGAGACTCTTATCCTTTAATAATTTTATCAGTGATTATTTTATATTTTAGATCATTCTGTCCATAAGCTAGTAAGTAGGCAGTTCCCTTGCAATGTTGTTCAGTAGTCAGTAGCCGTTTGTGAAGAGGAAGCATTGGTGATGAGTGAAAAGAATGGCTTCAAGGGGGGACTATACACTGATTCTAGTTAAAACGAAATTGCAGCCCCATCAAGCTGCAATCAATGCCAAAATTGTTTGGGACCGGCATCGCTCATATTCCCTCGGCTCTCCTCCTCAGCCAAAGCAATGTTGGCAACCACTTACTTTGTTTGATTGACTCTTGGCAAAAATGCACCGCCGGACCAACACTGTAGAGGGTTTAGAGGCATATGTGCTCCAACAATTTGGGCGTAGATTGTAGCTAGAATGGGTTTTAAATATATCTACTAAATTTTCTATTAAGAAATATTACATGTAACAAAAGTAAAGTTTTGACTATTGCTTTTAGTACTAGTAAACAATTTTTCACAACAGCAATTTTTTTCCAGTTTACATTGTATTTCCATTCAATTCTGAGCGAGCAAACGACTGCAACAGAGATGAAAGCCTTGACAGCTCGGAACAAGGAGGATTATGTCGCCAAGTACGTGTTGTAATGATCTGGGCTTGAGAGCGTTGGGTAAACGTACTAGTCAGTCGAAGCAAATCGTTGTATTATAAGCTTTGAATATCTGCTTTATATTCGTTGGGCCACGCACTTGCATGGACTTGCATTGATTTGTGACAAGATTGTGTTGCGTGTTTGAACGATGAATACCTTTTATCAACTTGCTTTCAAGTTTAATTGAGCTCGTTCAAAATCTCACGAGTCAACGCAAGTTCATGCAAGTGGTGGCCAAACAAGGCGAGCGCTGAACACAAGTCACAAGTCACCCACTTGCATGGACTTGTATCTACGTTTGACCAGGGGATTTACATTTTATAAATATGGAGGTATATAGGAAAAAATGCCATGTTTCCTCTATTTAGGGACAAATAACTTTTTTTGGGGGGGGGTGGTGGTTGGGGATGAAAACTGTAAAAAATGCACGGTTGGTTCAGATTTATGACGTTTGGCACCTCGACAGTTGAAAAATGTATGGAAAACGTGAACAGAAGGTTGACTGGTAAATAAGATTTTCTATTTATCCACCTTTCCGTCTCTTTTGATATTAAAGTACCGTCCTGGGGTATCAAAACACGCTTGAAAACCCCAATTTTAGGATTTCAGACGAAGCCATAAGAACAGTGTTTTACCATCAAACTTGAGCCTCTACGTTTTTGAAATAGCAAATTGACATTTACGGTTAAGGAAAAGTCACTGAAACATCTTGATTGACTCAGGGAAATCCTGTTTTTTCTCAAGTTAGTGAAAAGTTAAGAACCTTATTTTCAGACACAAGTTTGTCGTGATAGCGCTTTCGTTTTGAAAACTTTACATGCAATGCCCTTTGAAAAGAAATATTTTGGATTTACGCTTTGATATGGTGCGGGAAAGTGGTCCGCGTTGTGGTCTTAACTTTTTTTCATAAGTAAAACCAGTTTAGGCCAGTGGTTTCTCGACCATGGGCGCACAAATTAACAGAACTTTACTCTGTGTGTAGGTCAGTGAAAAATCAGTAAGTTTTAATTTTTCAATTGAGTGGCAACCCTGTTTTTAACAATGCTGCATCGCTGATTGTACACACAGGATATCTGCTTTCCAGAGACGTTCAGACGCTCTCAACATCTCTCTCACGTTGGACGTGCGCGGCCTGGAGTCGTATAGAGGGAAGGGGTATCACTTCGCTTATGATAAGAAAGACACCCCGTCCGGTTTGGGCTCGTTCCCTGCAATCTTCTCCTTCCCTACTGTAAGGCTAACTTTGTTTTCAATGTGTTTTGTCTCTATTTTTGAAGACACATTATGCGACATTTGAGTTTTACAAAATACAATGTACACTGATCAAAGAAAATAACGATATTTTTAATATCAAAAAATACTGGTAGTTGACTGCGGTAAATATGTGTATCTTGCCTACACTACCCAATCAGACACACAACTGTGCCGGTAGATACTCGGGCATGTTGGTCAGCGAGAGTCACAGAAGCCGGTTTATTTTCTTTCCCTTGTAAACAACTATATCAATATGTATGCTATTTTCGCTCTCAGATAATAATGTCTTTGGTTGATAATGACCGTGTTACTCAGGTATAGAAAAGCTACTGCGGCCACCTGTCCGATACGAAAACCCAAACCTCTGTGGGAGTGAGGGAACGTATTCTCCAAGCCCGCATGCACAAGTGCGGCTCCCCTGTGGAGGTTTAGGGGACTACAGTTAAAAGAAAAGTTGGCGTTAGCAAGCTGAACCAAGACTGATTCAGACCTCAGACGGATCACTATATTCATACTACTAATTACCCACAACCCCTACCGGGACGACAGGACCCAGTCTTCTGGTCCGTGCCGGCAAAATATCTATTTCTGCCAATTCCGCAAGCTATACCTGCCAGAAATATTACTCAGCGGTATTCATAATTTATAGTGTGCGAATTTTACTAAAATTTCCTATATACATATACACGTACTTACACAAGAACATAAACATACAGTACCCAGTTTTTTTAGCACTTAGGATTCTCACGGTCCTTGAAAGTCCTTGAATTTGAATTTCGTTTTCCAAGGACTCAAATTGAGACTTTGTCCTTGAGTGTCCGTGAAAATAGCGATAACGTAGCTGTACATATTTCAAAAATCGAAGTTGCTCTATTGCTATGTCTAACTCGAAAAGTAGAGCAATACAGCGTGAAAAACACTTATCTTGAAAAAACAAAATGCTTCTCTCACGTGTGAACGCTTTATCATAATTTGTTCGTTTAGATAACTTCACTTCAGGCCGGTGCCTTTGAAGGCAAAATCCTTGAAAGTCCTTGAATTCAGTAAAAAGGTGTACGAACCCCGAGTGCTAGATCCGGAATATTTCAACTGAAAAAGTTTACGAACCCCAAGTGCAGGATCCTGAACATTTCATTTGTCTTGTTTCAGGACCGGCCCACGGACCACCTGCCCAATATCATCTCCATAATGCTGGACAGAGCTCAGGACCTCGGATCAGCCGACAAAATTGTCTATTTTTTCGACAATGTAAGAGACACTTAAGAGCCACACTCCTATAGACAACTTTTGTTAGTTGACAGAGCAACGCTGATCTGTTCCGGAGGTCGTTGGTTCAAATTCCGTTGGGGTCAGAAAATCTTTCTCTTTCTCCGTGTAGGCCCCGAAGGAGTTACATTAGATATCAATACCGCTCTTTAGCTTACCACATTTATCACTATACCTGTTTATTATTGTTGAGCGGCCAAACCTTGCTGGTTACCGCCTCACTCACGTGTTCATTGTCAACAGGCATTGCCACACATTATCATCTTAACTAACCACGGCCAGCTCCCATCTGGCCTTGTAGCTCAGTTGGTAGAGCAATGGTGATCTGTTCCGGAGGTCGTTGATTAGAATTCCACAGGGGTTAAAAATTTCTCTCTCTTGGGATAGAAGATGGGAGGAGGGGGGGAGGGGGGTATTTGCTTTATAGGGCTATGGCTCAGAAGGAAATACTTGGAACATCTAAACAGCACTTCAACTTACCACGTTTACATCATTATGTCCGTGTATTAGTGCTGAGCGGCCAAATTTCACTGGTAACCCCCTCATTCACATGTTCATAACCGCACCTTAATTACCCCTGACCAGTTCCCACCTGGCCTTGTGGCTCAGATGGTTGAGTAACGGTTATCTGATATGCTCCCACTAATTCGAACTAAATTCGTGTAAGTCATTTTCTCCTTAATTTACTCCCGTTAACTCGAACTCATTTCGTTATCCTTTATAGTCATTTTCTTACTAATTTACAACAGATAACTCTAATTTTGTTGCGATTTCCTTGGAGTAATTCGAATTATTAGAAGTAAACTGCATCTAAGACTATAGAGTCCTTCTTACGCCTTCTTGTTGACTTCGTCAGCGCGTGAACAGCACGTATTTTCTGACCAAGGTTGACCCACGAGTGACCCTCGTCATTATTTACAATAATAAGAAGATGGAAAAGGATTCAAATGTGATTGCCTTCATCAACGGTAAGATCTCGTATCCGTACAGAAGCATTCTTTGAAGTGTTTGTGCTCTACAAATGTTTAAAAGGAGGTGACACTGTGCAGTAGTTTCCCTGTGATACATATTTGTTAAGAGTTTTGTTCTTATTCTTGGTAAGCTGTACATCGCAAGAACAAATGAAATTCATTTTCATTTGTTTTTGTTACATGTGGGACAAATTCAAAACGATACTGCAAATTTAATCTGCCTTTAAAATGACCGTCATGCAAGAACTTTGTCCGGTGTCCGTATCTTGGACAGACATGAACTAATTCCAGTCCTTGTGTAATAGGAGCTAATGATGATGATAATCTTTTCAATGAAGATGATTATAATAATAATGATGATGATAACAACGACGATTATTATTATTATTATTATTATTATGATAACTATGTAGCGATGATAATGATGATAAAAATTTTGTAGAATTTTGACGTTAATTTTGTGAGTAGTTTTTCTTTGTTGTTTTAAGACGCTATCTTCTAAAGTTTATAAATCTCTCCATTCTTTTCATGTACTTTTAGAAATCTCGACGGCGTTGAGAAACACGAAGATCTTCGCTATGCTGAAACCTGGCTACAGTGGCAAAACGTGACATCACGACACATTGAATTTGGTCCGTGGGACCATGTATCCGTGTTGGAATGTGACAGGCAACGGAAGAAACCTGCGTAACGGCCTATAGCTCATGTTATTGTACCAGTTGGACAATGAATACCGGCCTATAGCTCTTGTTAATGTACCAGTTGGACAATGAATACCGGCCTATAGCTCATGTTACTGTACCAGTTGGACAATGAATACCGGCCTATAGCTCATGTTACTG